>JAQQSY010002128.1:0-13902 GCA_028646535.1 Procyon lotor
CGAGAGTGCCGGGCCACGGGCAGAAGGAGCTACCTGACCTCCTGGCGGTGGCCCAAACCAGGCTGGGATGTGCTGTGTGATTCTGTGACACTTACCGTGAAGGGATGACTCATCCCTGACAGTTATAAACAAAAAGGGAAGCCAGCACTGTCTCCTGGAGACAGGGAGGGCAAAAAGTAATCACTAATATAGAAAGGAGGAGCCAGACCCGTTGCGGGCCCTATTCTGGCCCCCGGAGAAGGCTGACTCGGACGGTTTCGTGGGAGGCTATCTGCCTTCCTAGTACCTAGAACAGCTTGGCACCTTGTGAGCATCCAACAACTACATGTGGAATGAATGGATGAATGAACGAGGCCTTCAGTACCTGCTCAAAACCATTTTCAATAGTCATACATAAAATTTCCTATCTTTTAACCCTAATCCCACACATTTAGCTGTGATCGCTGTTTGCCTCTACTCCCAGAATAAAGCAGTGAGCAAGCATTTTGCTCCTAACTCAATGAGGGAAAAAGAATCTCAGGGAATAATGAGAGTACCCCCCAAATTCGCACTGGAAATCATAGTGAATTCCTAAAGAGATTTCTCTTGTAGAATGCGTTCTGCACGAGTCTACGGAATCTACCAAAGTTGGTGTGCTAACCACCAGTTTTTCTTGGCAAGACTAAGAGAATGAACAGGATTGCTACTCTGCAAACACCAGGACTGACCTCGTGGGCTTTGTCTTGGATCTAAAACGACATTGCCTTATGTTCCAGGAACAACGGGCTCAATCCCCGAAGGAGCCTGGCCACCTCCTAAGAACACGGGCTCCTACAACTCGTGGCACACCCCCGAAACTCAGTTCTGGCCAAGAATGAGTATGTTAACTGATGGTTAGAAGCAGAAGACAGCCATGCTCTCAGGTATCGGGTCGGTCACAAAGGTCTTTGCTTTGTTTTCTCTACAGTTCACATAGCACAGAAAAGTACACAACTACGCAACACAGCTCTGCCCATGCTCAGCCACTGACCCGGTCTCGACCCCCATCCCTGCCCCCAGAGTCTGCCGACCTTTACCGGCCGTTCTCCGCCCATGCCATTCCCATGGGGCAGTCCAGAGGTTTTTTTCCTGTCTGTCCTTACACAGGTTAAGCATTCTTCATTTTTACACGGTTCCCAGAAGGATCCCTCTTAAACGCTAGTTACAGCTTAAGGAAAATACCTCTCTATTCTTGTTACATTGTAGAAAATACCTGGCTGAATACACACCGAATAGCGTCTATGCAATCTACCTGCGGCTACTGGAACACTGTGCACTCAGGGACACAAGCAAACGCAGGAATCTGGAGCTTTATTCTCTTGTCACTTACTGGATTCATCAAAGCACAGTGACAAAGTAGTAGAAAGGAGAGGACAAAAGGCAAAGGGAAAATGTTATCTCTTACCTTTATAACTTTAACTTTTGTCTTATTTAGCTTTTAACAGCATCTTTCTCTTCTTCCATTACAAAAGAACCTCTATAATGAATGACGAAGGACTTTATCTCTAACTGGAGCAGAATCATGACGATAAGGAAGTTGGAACCAGAAGGCCTTACGCTTGGCGAAAGGCAGGCGTTCCAGCACGGTTGTCAGGGAAGGGACCGGTGACGGCGAGAGGGGGAAATTCTCTTGTCAAGGATGCTGATTCACACAGTCAAAGGGAGGAGGCAACCGGCTTACTCTGTGCCAGACACTGTGCTCGGCTGTCACACACCCCCTCTCCCTGAGGCCTCACACCAGTCCTAGAAGATAAGGACCGCTACCCCCGCTTGCACGGGAGGGAGGGAACCGGCGCAGTCACGTGGTCAGTGAACCGACAAGGCCAGGATGTCAGTCCAGGGCTGCCTGACTACAAAGAGCGCGCTTTAACAGTTACCGAAGGTCCACGGTGTGTCAGGAACCGTCTGGGCTGACGTTGGGCAAGTTCTAAAAGACAAATAACGGATGGACAAGATGACTTTAGGGATCCGGACAATAATAGTGTGCAGGTTAAAGAGTATATCCTGGGAAGGAAAGGCTCAGCCATGAAACCAGCTCGCAGGGACTGACGGAGACACCATGAAAGAAGGCAAAAGACAGCATTTTTAATAGCCCTGGGGACAGAGTTTCTACCTGGTGACAGTCCTTTCAACCCCAGTCTCTGAATTCCCTACCCCACCACCATCCCCTACTCAAGGTGAAACACACAGAGATCTTTGACACAGTGAAAACAGGGAAGCCTCTGGGTGTAAAAAAGAGGTAGACGGTGGGCACCTGGGGGACTCAGTCAGCTGAACATCTGCCTTCAGCTCAGGTCATGATCCCAGGGCCCTGGGATCGAGCCCTATGTCAGGCTCCCTGCTTGGCCGAAGAGCCTCCTGTCCCTTTCCTCCTGTCCCTTTTCCTTTCCTTCTCTCCCCCACCTGCTCATGTGCGCTCGTTCTCTCTCTCGCTCTCGCTCTCGCTCTCGCTCTCACTCTCGCTCTCGCTCTCGCTATCTCAAATAAATAAAATCTTAAACAACAACACAAAAAGAGGTAGATGGGATCCTAGAAAAAAGACAAAAGAAGAAGATTTAGGCTATAATCTCTGCCAGATTTTCTCCCCGAGAGCTAACCTTGGAAGGCCACAGATAAATCACTGGTGGTGAATTGAGAAATAGCCTCAGATTCAAGCAGTTCTTTTTACATTTATTTTAGTGAGCATAGGGATTAAAAAAACAAAAAAACAAAAAACCTTGCCTCTCAACCACCCATATCCTCAATAGGTAAATGAGCCTACACGAGGTATTTGTGGGTTTCTTGGCCAAGAGCAAGATATGCAGGTGCGCAGGGTGCTTACCTTCCCCTACGCCTATCAGTGTGTGTTAGGGATCTAACAAGAGGGATGTTCGATGTGAAGGACACAGGCTCGCTGCCGACAAGGAGTTTATAGTTTTGCATTTGTCCGAATTTCCGATACCCTTTTTAAACGTAACACTTCAGTTCCCCTTTCTCTTTGCCCCATAGAGTCATGGTTTCTTGACTGTAATTATCTCTCAAGGGTGCCATTCCCCATCTTATACACGTTACCCCAACTTTGGGTCTTCTTCCTTAGAATGGCTATTTTTGACCCAATTCCATACACTATCCTCCCCGCCCTAAAGGTTATCTTCTTGCCCTGAGGACCTTCACCCAGCCTTCTTTCCGTTTTGTTATCAATCAACTGTTATCTTTCAATCTAGAGACATTTAAGATAAGATATCTTAAGTATCTAACTAAAGACCCTTAAGAATCTAATTAAAGGTGAATAACACACAACAGAGTTTAATAAAGCACTGTTATAAATGCCAAAAACTAGGCAAAAATTGAGAGAAGCTAGTTTTCAGGGCGCCTGGGTGGCTCAGTGAGTTAAAGCCTCTGCCTTCGGCTCAGGTCATGGTCTCAGGGTCCTGGGATCAAGTCCCGCGTCTGGCTCTCTGCTCAGCAGGGAGCCTGCTTCCTCTTCTCTCTCTGCCTGCCTCTCTGCCTGCTTGTGATCACTCTGTCAAATAAATAAATAAAAATCTTTAAAAAAAAAAAAAAAAGCTAGTTTTCTAGCGACAAACAGAGTTTAGTAAATTTGGAGGTTAAAATTTTGTATAAACTGTTGTCATTTCAAGTAAAATCCTTTCCTGATCTTGGGTTGTGGAAGTATTAATTGCTGAAAAGTGACAAACACCAGGATCTGTATGACGTGAAAAATAGATTATTTCCATTGCTAGCTACTGACTGAGACCGAGGGTTATAAAGAGAAAGCTTTACTACTCCAACTGGTTGGAGTTAAAAATAAAGTTTATTTGCAAGTCATCAGACCGTTCCTGGAAACACTACAGTCTACCTCAGTTCCCCGAAAGATACCCCATCAGACACCATCCTGAGCCAATGACCCTGTCCTCGTGTGGCAGTCTGGCCCCCGGGCGACACGTACGTCTGTCCAGAGGGTAGAGATAAACAGGCCAGCAGAGGAACCGTCAGCTCTGTCGGCGCCACCTCGAGTGAGACACCCACCAGGCTGAGGGAGTCCCCACGTCAGACTGCAAAAGTTCAATCACCTCGGCTCCTTGCTACACCTTTTCTTATGGACGGTCACAGCAAGCATACACACACACACACACACACACACCCATATCAGACTGAGGCAACTCCTAAGCGGACAGCCGTAAGGGGAGGTGGTGGTATGCGTTTTCACACTAAAGGAGGTTACGGATACGAAGAGCCAGCCGGGGTTCCTCTGCTGAAATATGAACGGGGACTCTCAGGGGACCCGGAGCTGAAAAGCTGGGAATACCGAGCGCTGTGGGTCCCCACGGGTCAGCCCATCCTAGCGCACACTGCAGCTGGCTAATTTACGAGGGCTTGAAAGGGCCGCATTAGAAGAATGACCATTGTATGAGGGGGCAGGGGAGGCTCTGCTTTGATAGTCTGACAGCTGAAAATGGACATCTCACTTCCCCTGATTCAGTCTCGGGTACCTTGAGCCAAGTTTTCCATTCTTTACCACCCCCTTTGCAAACCAAATGGAAGGGCTGTTCAGAGCTAACTCATTGATCCTAAATATAACTGGAGCTAAACGGAAAGATCTTTCTCACTGGCGCACAGTCTTCATGGGGGCTGACGTGCCCCCGGCAGTGAGCTCCGAGCACAGAGGCCCAGGGATGTGGTGAAGACAGGAGCCTGACCGTGGTGCCCAAGAGGGCCTGGGCTCCACAAAGGCTCAGAAGGCCTCCCTGAGGCATTGCATCAAGGGGTTCCAAACTTAGAACCTCTGGGGTCCGCTGCTCTTTCTACATCAAAACCACTGGAGAATAAAGCAGATCCGGAGGAACACTGACTAGGGAGGCTGCACTGACCACATGAAACAGAACTCAAGAGGCTAGCGAATTCCTCAAGTCCAGAGAATATTCCTCAAGAAAGAAAATACATATCTCAGCCATGCAGAGGGAAAGCTGATTTGGTACCTTGACTTCCCAACCAAGCAGCCTCCTCAAAGGTCCCCTCAGCAGGGGGCTTAGCACCATCAGGAGCAGCCCGGGGAGCTCTCCCCAGTGAGACGCGCCCTCAGCCGTGCGCCCGGGGAAGGGCTCTCACTCTCCTGCCTGGCACTTGCTCAAACTGCCTCAATTCATGGAACAAAAGTAAATGAGCATTAAAAACTGAAGCCAATAAAATGAAGGCACCCAGAGAAATCAATCCAGTCACGTGCCTCTCCTGCTCACGGTTCTGTTCACGGTCCAAGATTGCTCTTAAAACACCAGAACGGGCAGAACTGCCACCGGACCGATACCCATCAGACCTGCTCTTTACCAGTGTTTTGTTTGTTTGTTTGTTTAAGATTTCATTTATTTATTTGACAGAGAGAGAGAGGCAGCGAGAGAGGGAACACAAGCAGGGAGAGTGGGAGAGGGAGAAGCAGGCTTCCCGCCAAGCAGGGAGCCCGATGTGGGGCTCGATCCCAGGACCCTGGGATCATGATCTGAGCCGAAGGCAGACGCCTAACGACTGAACCCCCCCAAGCGCCCCCATTTAACAGTATTTTTTAAGCTGTGGGTCAGAATGCAGCAGGTCACAGCATCAATTTAGTGGGTTGCTACCATCGGTTTTAAAAAGTGAAATCAAATAGAAAAGAGAAGACAATAGTGTGTTTGACAAAAAGTAAAAGTATAGTTTCATGAAATGTTATTTCTATGTGTACAGAGGCGCCTGGGTGGCTCGGTCAGTTGGGCATCTGCCTTTGGCTCAGGTCATGATCGCAGGGTCCTGGGATCAAGTCCGGCCTCAGGCTCTCTGCTTAGCAAGGAGCCTGCTTCTCCCTCTGCCCCTCCATCTGTTCAAGTTCTCTTTCTCTCTCTCTCTCCCCCTCTCTCTCAAATAAATATATTTTTTAAAATGTATATGTACATATATTAGGTCCTGATGCAAAATGTTATTTCTTACAGTGAATGAAATTATCTCCCTCCCCCCGCCCATATATAGTTTTTTAAAGTAATCTCTCCACCCATTGTGGGGCTCAAAGTCACAACCCCAAGCTCAAGAGTAGCATGCTCTATCAACTGAGCCAGCCAGGTGACCCCAGTGAATGAAATTCTAGAAGAAAAGTTTGAAAGCCACTGTACCACTGGAACCCAAAGGAGCCAGATTGGGCCAGTCTATCACAGAGAGATTGTGTGTGGCTCAAATACCTATGAACTGTGAAGAAGTTCACAGGTCAACCAAGCAGCCTCAGTTAATAAACAAGGATTACTGTCAGCGTTATGCAAGAACGCTCTTGGCATCCCGGACCTAAGAAGTGTGAACCCTCAGTCTGAAAACAGAGGAAAGCCACTGCTGAAACTCCACTCAGAGAAAATTCTGGCTTGTGTACATAGCCCCTCTAGCATTTATCAAGATAAAAGAAATCTGGTCTCTGGAAGGAAATGAGATGACAGTTTCTACTTCTAGAGTGTCAAAGGCCATGGCCACAACCAAAGGACTCATTCCCTGACTGGGAGATCAGGCCTTTTAGAACAGGGTAGGTGCAGAGATTGTAAGAAAGAAGAAACAAAACTTCCTAGTCCTGCTAAGCGAGCCCTTCCTTCCTGGCACAGCTAATCAAGGTGACGCGACTGTTCTGAGCAGGTCTGCATTCTTTTCCTCTTACCCACTCCTGACCCCTGACGCAGTCACATTCTGTGCTGACCCCCCTCGGCTTTATCACATAGCTATAGAGCAGGGCAGGAAGCCTAGCACAAGAGCTAAGTCCTTCCTAAGTGGAGATCTGAATGCCAGATAGTTGATATGATCTCTTGGAAGCCACTGCCAAGAGCTGTGCTCTCTCTTGGGAGTGGACTTCAAGAGCGAAGCCAGGAAGACATCCTTCAAGATGACGGATCTCCGTATCTCCATACACTAAGCCAGACATGTCCTCAGGTTCTCCAGTTCCTTAGAAAGTAGGAGATAGGATCTGTCCCAGCTAATAATGATGGCTAGCACTAAGGAAAAACTCACAAAAATCTTTACTTGGTCTCAACTCGAACAAAAGCATTCATAATCCATCATCTTATCATTCCTTTTAGCAAAGGATGGCCTGGAGGCATTTCTAGCAAAAAGGATTTCTGGCCCTGGTCATAATTACTCTGCAAAAGCCCGTGGAGAGGCCAGCAGCACAGGGGGGCGAGGAGATAAGCGAACCGCTCGGGGTCCTACCGCATGCTGCAGACGCAGGGACGGGTGCTATTGGGCCCTGTCTGGCTCCCACCTTCCTGGATTGCATGCTTCACCAGCTAATGCTCAGGGCCCAGACTATACATCGCCAAATCGCTCTGTGAGAAAGCTCCAGTACAGGAAAGGCTGGTACATACGTGTGCGACTGCTGTATAAAGACGAGACGGGTACCTGTAAGAGCGCGTGGTGCATCGTCACCTCCAGTTCGGCTAAAACAGGGGCGGCGTCCTCCCCGTCCTCTTGGACCTCCAGGTCCTCCTCAGGGATGGTCTCCCAGTTGCCCTGGTGGGCGGCCAGCGAGTGCACGAGTTCGTACTGGCCGGGGAGCGCCAGGCTGACCCGAGTCCGAGCCCCGTAGGTGAAGCGGAGGCGCCGAAGCTTACAGTTCTCCTCCCCGCCCAGCCTGGCGGTGGGAAGCACGTGCACCCCCAACAGCAGGTTCAACAGCTGGCACTTGACGTTGCAATCCTGGCCGAGGATCAAGATGCAGGGAAGGCAGTCCACAACCTGCTGGAGGTACTTCTCTTCCTTAGGTGGGAAGGCGATGCAGCTCAGCTGGCCTGGTTGGGGAGGGGAGGGTGGAGAAGGAGAAAGGAGTACAGAGAGACAGTGAGGGGGGGCAGACACAGACTCTCACAGAGCCCCAGTCAGGACAGCAGGGGCCTAGGGAAGCATTTCTAGGAAGTTCCTGGCTGGACAAGAGACCCGGAAAACATCTCCGTTGGAAAAGGCTCCTCAAATTTCGAACAGCAGTCCCCTCCCTGGCTTGTCCCCAGAGCAGGCGTCCCTACCTAGAAAGGCGCCAGGGATCTGAGCCCTCCCCGCTCCTTTCCCGTGCGGTGCAGGGCCAACCCGAGGAGCACACCAGGACGCGGTCATGGTCTTGAGATCCCTCAACTGGCAAAGCCAGAGAAGACTACAAGAACTAGGACGGGAATCCAAGGGGAAACTGCACCTGAACATGTCAAAATGAACACCTCCGTGACAGAAAACCCAATACTTGCACACAGAAGGCCCTTTGAAATGTCTCTACCATTTGCAGTGTTAGCTTGTCATGTTCCCCATTTATGACCTCTTCTATAACTAAATGTGTGAGCTAATCTTTTCTGTGTGTGTGAGAAAAAGCCAGTCTTCACGTGTGCATACGTCAAAATAAAATGTTATTCAAGTCTGCTTAGTTCTAGAATCTTTTCCAGTTTGACTCTCTGACAGCCGGAGACAGCATCCCCGGCTGCCACGTCCGTTCTCCTATAACTTCGGGTGCTTGGTGAAGATAGGTAACTCCTGACCAAGTCGCATTGCTTCAGTTTACGGAGGACGAGGCGCTGAGTGAGACAAAGGGAAGAACTCCCTGTTAGGAGAAAATCCGTGTCAGTCTAGGAGGAATGTGATCTATCTCAGAAACACCCACTCAGGACAACCACACGCATGTAAATGGCAACCTTCCACAAACACAGCAAGTAGCGTTCATGACGTTCATGAGAGAACAAAAACCTTCCGAAAGGAGAAGAAACCTCTCTGTTTGGGAAGAGGAACCAGAAATTCATTGACCTGAACCTCTGATTCTGAATGCAATCATTCCCGACCTGCCTGATCCCAGCGCCGGCTCCTGTCTCCTACTGGGCAGCCCCTGGGTCTGTTCAGAAAGGCGCAGACACAGGGTGTTTAGGCCAGAAGAAGGCTGATCTCTGGGCCAAATACATCTTTACTGACATGTGTGCGGCACCAACTGTAAAGTATTCGCTTCAGTCACTTCACCATGGGCTGTTAAGCCACTCGTAAGCTGTTTATTCCATTCAAGGAAGGGAGGTCTGATTTAAGGGCCTCTTCGGCTTCAGTCTTTATCTAGTCTGTTACAAATCCTGAAACCCCCTTCCCTTCCACAGATGGCACCCCCAAAAGTTTTCAAGAAGGTTTTGCTTTCGTCCAATTCCCTCTGTGCTTTTCATTAAGCCCGTCCTTTCCCGTCCGTCTGTAAGTCCCACACCTGGCCCACGTGTGTACATCGGGACACCAAGACAGGGAAATCGGCTCTCCTGGGAAAGAGATGCGTTCCCCTGAAAAGGCAAGGAGTAGTAACAGAGTGCCTAAATGCGTGCAAGGCACTGACCAAGCCCAAGCGTAACCCACCAGACCACCGGTCCGATCTTTGGCCTACAATCTAAAAGCAAGCGGACGGGGCACCTGGCTGGCTCAGTTGGTAGACCAGGCGATTCTTGATCTTGGGGTTGTGAGCTGAGGTTATTTCAAAATAAAATCTTTTAAAATAAACCAATAAAAGCAAGAGGACACAGCCAATTGCTTGTATGTCCATTGAGCAAGTAGCAACGGGCAAGTCCTGAGTCCCTGCTTATCTGGTTCATGACTCAGCGACACTTATCACAGTCTATTCTGGTTATCTGCGTATGATGATCGAAAGCAGGAAGGACCATCAGATTTCTCTTTGTATCCTCAACACCTAACACAGTGACTGATACTTAGCAAGTACTCAGGATACGCACTGGTCTGTTCTGTGGAAGAATCCATTTACTGTGGGAAATTATCTAGGGAAAGCTGTAAGTAGTTCCACGAAGTACGCAGAAAAGTCTAGGGGCAAAACCATCGGCCCTAAAAACCTTCATCTCAACGCAGAGCGCGGACGTGGACAACAGAATGGGAGACACGCCCCCTGCACCCCGCAGAATTTAACTACAATGGTGTCAGCCTGAGCTGTGAGAAGGATCGATTCACCCGCCAGAATCACTCTCAGCCATACTTTCTACGCCTCCCTCTTTTCCCAGTGCTGCTCAGATGCTCAGAGAGACATCCAAGTGTAAGCCCACGTGGACAACCTTCCTAACTCCTACAGCAAAAGTTGACCCATGAGAAAAAAAGAAATCTAAACGAGCGTGGAGAGTGGGTAAGTGAGAATTAAAACCAACTCATCATTTTTCAGGACCAGAGGGCGAGATCACAAAACCCCTGAGACTAAGTGTCAACTATAGGAAAGCCAGTAAAACATGCTGCCTCAGCCAAAGCCACAGCAGACACACCCCATTAATCATCTGACCCAAATGATCACCCTCCCCTCCATCTCTGTAGTGACAGAAACAGCCACTACAAATAAAGCAGTGAGGTTCGAACCACGACAGACCAGTGCAATGGGACAGGCGCTGAGCCCAGTTCTAATTTTTGTTTCCATGCACTCCACTGGGGTTCTCTGGGCAACTAGTGGACTGAAGAAAATCTTCAACACGGCATCGCCATCTGTTTTTCAACATATCACTATTTCAAGCCCTTCACTTCCGCCACTGTTCTTCAGCTTTCCCCTGATTTCTGACATAGGTCTACCAGATCCGACCAAGAGCACGGACGGACAGAAACAAAGTCAGTGCTGGATCGGTTCCCTCCGCACCTCTCCCAGGCAAAGGGTTCGGGGAGGGAGGGGTGCAGCAAGCAAGAGGAAAAGCCGAGGGAGGAGGGCGGGGGTTGTGAATCCCAGGCTCCACTTCTCACTAGCTCTGTGACTTTGGCAATTCACTTGAGTTTTCTCAGCCTTGGAGTTCTCATCTGCGAACTCAGGGAAGCGCATGACATCATCGTTAACATCTTTCCAGTTCTAAAATTCCAAGACGCCATCAGGTTTTAACTGTTGCAAGACACACCGCTGAGGGGGATGAGTGGTTGGGCTGGTTGTTTTTATCTTAAATTATCTATGAATTTAATCTGCAAGCTCTCCCTGGACTATTTTAACAGCAGATCAAAAAGTTGACTGAACTAGCCAGGGGCTCCGAGGACCTACAGAGAGTGCAGTTTCAGCAGCTCTCTAAAAGAAGAGATTCCAAACTGTGGCCCGACAGTAGGAGGGCGGAAGAAAACCTGCTTCAGAGCTCGAGCAGCTGCCTCACGGATAGTTTAAGGACTTCCGAGTTAATCGGGTTTTCTTTGGTAATTAATATAACAGCATCTGCATCTGGGGCTGCCAGAAGGGACCAGCAGGGCTTCTCAGCTGGAGCACATTAACCCTGCCAACGCGAGCTGCAGGAAAACTCAACTCAAATTGTCTTAAGTGCAAGCCAAGGCTCTTATTTTTATTTTATTTATTTATTTATTTATTTTAGATGCCTCTTAAATACAGATCATCTTGATTAGGGTCACTTCTAAACAAAGGTTTCCAACTAGAAGGGGGAGGAGAAAAGCATCTACAGTAGCAACCCATTTTGTTTATTTGTTTTCCACCACAAAGAGGAGCAAAATACACCACCCCAAAATATACCTTTTTGCCATGCTATTTTAAGCTAGTTATTTTTAAATAAACAGCAGACATAGGTGAAGCTCTGAAAACTGAGCACAAGTTACCCTTTTATAGGAAATATTTACACTTATAGCGGGACAAGGGAAATCTCCATTTGCAAGGGCGTCTTCCTCTCTGTACCAGGAAGAGAAAGATGAGTCTAAATCGCCAGAAACCCTTATCTTAATGCAGACCGTTTACCCTTGTTCACAGGGCTCCTCCTGGTAACCTCTCGTAACTGACTCCCCACCCTCAACATCTTTGTCTTTATTTATTTTTAAAGATTTTTAAAATTTGGGGCGCCTGGGTGGCTCAGTGGATTAAGCCTCTGCCTTTGGCTCAGGTCATGATCTCAGATGCCTGGGTTCAAGCCCCACATGGGGCTCTCTGCTCAGCAGGGAGCCTGCTTCCCCCTCTCCCTATGCCTGCCTCTCTGCCTACTTGTGATCTCTCTGTCAAATAAATAAAATCTTAAAAAAAAAAGATTTTTAAAATTTATTTACTTAGAGTTAAGTGAGAAAGAGAAAAAGAGAGAGAGAAAGAGAGAGAGAGAGAGAGGGCGAGCACACGAGCCAGGGGAGAGACAGAGAAGCAGACTCTCCGCTAAGCAAGGAGCCCGATGCAGGACCCCCAGGACTCTGGGATCATGACCTGAGCTGAAGGTAGATGCTTAACTGCCTGAGCCACCCAGGTGCCCCAATATCTTTGTCTTTAGCTGGAGATGTTTAAGGTGGTGGCATGGGCCTTTTTGGAGAATTTTTCCTGGAGGAAAAACATGCATATAGGAGGTATACATGTTACTGAACTTGTCTTTCTCCTGTTAACCTGTCTCTTTATCACAAAGGTGTCTTGGCCAAGAACCTAGAAGGGCAAAGGAAAAATTATTTTCCTCCCCACAGTTACATTTACTTAGCTCTTTCTAAGTACATCTCTTAATTTGCTTCATCTCATTTAATGCTTGCAATTCTACCAGACGAGGACTATTATTATCCCCATTTACAGATGAAGAACCAGCAGCTTGAAAAACAAAACAGAGCCCATGTTTCTCCATTTATCTAAGCAGATAAAAAAAAATTGAGCACAGCATGGTGCAGGAGCTGGACCTAGGTCTCAGGGGCCTGGCTCAAAGCCTGGTGGTAAACAGGGCCCATGAAGGGCCAAAGAATATGCCATCCCAAAGGATATTTTGAGCTCAAGAGATTTGATGCACAACACTGTAAGATGGGCGTTCTGACCTCCTCCCCTTTTTCTTCCTGAAAGCAGGAGATAAAACCCGCATCTGGATGATGAACTCCCTATACTAGAAGTAAAGCAACATTCTTATCACCAGAGACTTGTAGTCTAGGCCAAGAAAAATCAGTACAAATAAGCCTTGTTAAACTAACCCTTTTCTTCCTAGTCACTCTTCCACCACTAACTGCTCTAGCCCAAGCCCCTCTATCTTGTCACATTTTCATAACTCACTTCTCTTTGTCCATCCAATTCAGCATTTAAAATGTTCAGCTCTGCTTCTTTGGGTCTTCATCTCTTGTAGGGACTCCATGTACATGTAAAACGTAATAAAATGTGTATGCTTTTCTCTTGTGTATCTGCTTACATCAGTTTAGTTCTTAGGCCCAGCTGGGGACTCCAGAAGGACAGAGGAGAAATTTTTCCTCCCTAGCGCCCACTACCACATTTTTCCCAATTTGGAGCCAAACACAATTTGGTGATTGCAGGACCCAATTTATTTTATTTTTTTTAAGATGTATTTATTTGAGAGAGAAAGAAAAAGTGCTCAGGCAGAGGGAAGGGGAGAGAAAGAATCCTCAGGGGGGCTCCATGCCCCTAGGAACCCAATTTAAAGCAGACTGACAGTCTCTATGAAAACTCTGTCAAAAACTCTCAAAATCATTAGGAATAAATAAAGCCTGGGAGAAAAAATACAGTAGTACCACTAGCTGGTGCACATTTTTAAAAAAAGTTGTTAGCCTAAGATCTCTAGAGTCCCCTTCTAAAAGAAAAGGGCAGGGCACCTGGGTGGCTCAATGGGTTGAACATCTAACTCTTGATTTTGGCTCAGGTCCTGGGATCGAACCCCATGTCAGGCACTGTGCTCAGCACAGGGTCTGCTTGAGATTCTCTCTCTCCCCCTCTGCCCCTTTCCCCACCCCCATGTGCAGGCTCTCTCTAAAATAATAAATCTTTATTTTTTACTTAAGATTTTATTTACCTATTTTGAGAGAGAGAAAGAATGAGCAAAGGGAGTATCAGAGGGAAAAGCAGACCTCCCCCCCACTGAACACGGAGCCCGATGTGGGGCTCAATCCTGGGGCTCTGGGATCATGACCTAAGTGGAAGGCAGATGCTTAACCGACTGAACCAGCCAGGCACCCAATAAATAAATCTTTAAAAAAATAAAACAAATATAA
>JAQQSY010002129.1:0-13902 GCA_028646535.1 Procyon lotor
GGGATCATGACCTGAGCCGAAGGCAGACCCTTAACGACTGAGCCACCCAGGCGCCCCCTGAAGACTCATTATTTGACATCAATTCTCATTTTGCCCATGATGTTAAGTTAGAAATTTAGAAGGTCATTATGTAAAAGAGTGAGAACCTTTCTTTGTCTCTGAATAAAGAAAAGACCTATGTTAAGAAAAAAAAAGAGAGAGGCGCGCCTGGGTGGCTCAGTGGGTTAAAGCCTCTGCATTTGGCTCAGGTCATGCTCTGAGGGTCCTGGGATCGAGCCCCACATCGGGCTCTCTGCTCAGCAGGGAGCCTGCTTCCCCCTCGCTCTCTCTGCCTGCCTCTCTGCCTACTTGTGGTCACTCTCTGTGTCAAATAAATAAATAAAAATTCTCCCTTTCAGGATTATGAGAATCCACCAGGGCATTCTGATAGAGTGGAGACCTTGCAGTATAAGACAGATGACCTTCTCTCTGGAGTGGGTGCTGCCTGGCTTATAGTGTAGGGACGAAATGACTTTTGAAGTTCTCAAAATCTCTAGATGATGAAACAGAGTCTAGCATTGAAAACCCTCAGATGAGAGGCTATCTGGAGAGGCCCTGTGGACCCCTTTGGTCATCATCTGTTGATTTCTTACTCCAGGCTAGAGAAAGGAGGTGATGAGAAGGTGCCCTGGCTAATTCTGTTTTGGAGAATTTGCTTATGGCCTTGCCAGCCACAGGAGACACCTTGGACTTGCTAACGAGGCAGCAGGCTGGTGGGGAGGTCTCAAGGGGGTGATGAGCAAGGAGATCTGCAGCCCTGTGCCACCCACATGAATAGAGGGACAGCCAGCCAACTCTGGAGTAAAGAGGGGCCTGCCTGGGAGAAACCACTCTTCTGTTTCTCTGTGGGGCTCCTTTGGGTTAATTCCAGTCCCCAGAGTGAATCAAGTTGTGCTTCTGCCCACGTGGCTCCCCGACAAAGGAGAGAGCCTGAAAGCCCAGCAGAGCAGCTGGGCGAAGGCAAGTCAATTTCACACTGAGAGATTGAGGTAGCATCCCGGTGTGCTTTTACTCTTCTCCCAGGAGGGAGTCCTGTACGGCCAAACATGCAGATTAACGAGGGGGACTCCTTGAAGGAGATCCTCACAAAGTAATACAGTTCAAGCCGCATTCCCGAAAAACCATATGCTTTGCCTCCTTCAACCCCAGAGGGTAACTCACTTGGATCTGAGTTTAAACCTAATCACAAGTGGGAATTAGTTTTTAAGTGGCCCAGAGCAAGACCTCAGCTCCTAATTATCCAGCGGGAAGCCGTACAATTCCTTATATGAACACTTCTCCTAAACCAGATACTTTCTATGAAGGATTTCACCACATCGTTACAGTAAAGCCACCGAGCAAGCGAGTTTCTGCCCGTATTCTACTGACAGCATCCTTTCCAGGGAAGGACAACCTGGTGTCACCAATAAGACCAGCCTCATCTCCCGGCCAGGGGTGGCCTTACAAGAGTTCTCTGAGGAGCTTCACAAAGTGAAGGCGAGCTCCCATCCTTCACTCCCCCCGCATCCATCCTTCTTTCCTGATGCCAACCATAAATTCTTATCCCTTCTTTTGCCATTTATTGAGCCCTGGGATTAGATACTACAGGAACAATAATTAGACTCAGAATTTGTTTCCCAGAATGGTGTAATCAGATTTCGTCAATGCATCAAATCATACCACATCTATTAAGCCCCAACTAAATACCTGGTCTAGGCAATGGGGGGCAAAACCATTGCCTCCTGGAGCTTAGATTTCAGCAACAGTGACACACTACAAAAGACAGTAAAACAAATATTTCGGATGATGAAGTATGTTATGGAGACCGACTAGCAGGGAAATGGAATAGGCAGTACAGAAGGCAGAATTTAGGGGGAAGACACCCAGATACCTGGGGGAAGATCATTCCAGAGAGAACAGCAGGAGAGATGCCTTGTCGCGCACTGCGCAGCAACTCATCCAGGGCTCCGAGGGTACGGGGATGGGGAAATAGTAGAGAAGTAAAAAGATGGGAACAGGAGGGACACAATGGGCGATGTCCAAGCAGTGCCACTTTATTCAAAATTCTACAGTACTAAATAGCATGAGTGAAACAATGATAAGGAAGCGCTTATTCTGCATGCATGAGAAACTCAAGCTTCCCCGCTATCTCTATCCCAGGCGTTCAAGGCTGACTCTCTAGCTAGTGGATAGGTTGTTTATACCAGGTGCACATACTTCAAAAGGACATTGGATGTAGTTGGTAGACCAGCAAAAACATCACAGATTCATAACAGATTTATGGCTGGGCCTAGTTGCATTGTGCCAATTATGTTTACATGAGCAGTCACGTACAAGCGAGTTTCAGGACCCATTGCTCAAGCTCTTTCTCAAGCGTTACTCAGCCTGTCACCCCTGCAGGGCTCTCAACCCTTTGTGGGTGTCCAGGGGACGCAAGTCCGAGCCCGGTTTGGTCAACTCACTTCAGCTAGTCTGCGGCTGCCCATAATGCCTGGTGTGTTTGAAGATGATGGTGAGGGGTGGGAAGGAGAGCAAGTGGAGAGGAGCTACCAGGGGCCCCAGTGCGGGGATGGGGACTCAGCCTGGGATGAGGCAGGGAAGCGTGGGGCTCTCCAAGCAGAAGAGGGATGGGATTGGGCTCATTCACCTGCTGTGCTGAGAGTCGACACCCAAGTAGCAGGTCCAGGGGGAGCCAAGGCAATGGCAGGGACAGAGGAGAGAGGATGCTCGTGAGAGAGGTAATGAGACGTATTCTGGTTCTAAGTTATTTTGATGGTAGAACCAAAAGGATTTGCTGATGGCTTGGAGCAGGAAAGAAGTCATGCCAAGGCAGGAGGAGCAGAACCGCCTAGTTCAGTGGCTTGTGACTGTCCCCCAGCAGGTCCCAAGCATCCTAGATGGAGACAGAGAAGAGGCCAAGGACGGAGCAAGCTGGTTGAGGGCACAGGCCAGGGGCCCTGCAGATTATGGCAGGTAGAGAAGGGTGTAGATACAGAGCTGATGCCTGGAGGGAATGGTAGAGCCACTGGGGGCTGAAGGACAGATTTGGTGGCAGGAAGAAGTACAGAAGGCTGTGTTCACCATGGGTGATATTGGGATTTACCATCTCAAAGCTGGAGAAGGTCTCCAACATGGTGATTGACCCTTGGTGGCTGGGGGTGGGATGGGGTGGGGGTGGGTCTAGTCTTAAAGAGTTTTTCATGTGGACAGTGAAGTCACCCAAAATGGTGATGAGAAATGAAGTGGAGAATGAACCAGATGTCAGATTTTTCCATGGATGTGGAAGAGTGGCCAGGAAGTGAGCCGGGGGAAATAGGAAGAGGCAGGTGAGTTTTTAAGGTGGGGGACTTTTACATATATACATGGAGAAAGTAACTTGCTTGCAGGAAGTCATGAGAGGCTGAGAGACCGGGGCATTGGAGGATTCCTTGGTTTCGGAGAAGGTTTCAGGCATGTTTCTGCCAACACAGGGACACAGAGAAGAGGAAGAGTGTCAAGGTCAGTGGTAAAGGGAGAGTTGTTTGCCATATTGCTGGTCCCAGAGGAGACAAGGAAAGTATTGAGAGAATGAATTCGTATGGAGCCGTGGTTCTCTAAGCGTGAGCTGGCCCAGCAGCGGCAGCAGCTGCACCTAGGAATGTGTCAGAAAGGCAAATTCTCAGGGTCCATCTGAGACCCACTCCATCAGGAGCTCCGGAGGGAGGCAACATTCTGTGTTTTCACACGCCTTCCCGGTGGAGAATCAAGTTCGATTCCCAAGGTTGAGAGTCAGGGTGTGAAGGCAGCCTAGATCAGCCTGGGGAGGGGCCGCCGGGGAGAGCAGACAGGGGCTAGGGGTCCGAGAAGGGACCTCGTGGTGTGGACAGCACCAAGAATGACAAGGATCATTGCCCTCGGGTTTTCCTAGGGAATTCTGTGGTCAGTTACTTCAGCGGGGACAGACTGGTTCTCAGCACCCCATCCCCCCCACCCCCAGGAACTAATGAAAGTGGTGACTTAGGACTAATGTGTGGGGGATTTTTCTAGGAGCCGTCCTAGATGGCTCATGCATCTAGGGAGCCTTTAGGTGGTATGGATGCCTCCCAGGATTCTCATTTCATAGTAAATTTCATAGCCACTGCTAGAGGATAAGAAAACTCACTTCTGCCCCAGGAGTCACTTCCTCTCATTACAATAAGACTATTTGTCCCAGTCTCTTGCACGCCCATGTTTCAGAGTTTCTCTCATAGCATTGGGGAAAACATGATCTCCTGGAGAACCAGTAACAATTAATCATCATAAATAGTAATAATAAATAACATCTCCTATTGTCTGGCTCTCCTCTCAACTCACTTTACTCCAAATACTGTGGCTTATTTGCTGTTTTCAAATATGCAGCCCAGAGGCTGGGAGCTCCCTGTTGGCCTTGCTCCCACACCTGGCATGCCCTTCCCCACACAGCCCTGCACCTCATCTTCTCCCTTCCTCCAGCTCTCGGCCCAAGGGTCATCTCTTCACTGAGACCTGTCACGGATGCCGTGTTTAAAATCTCAGGGTCCCACACAACACTCCTACTCTTCCTTCTCCTGCCTGACTTCCTCCCACTTCCTCACAGACGACATTGTACTGGTGATGTATATTGCTTCCTGCAAAGCCTTCTCCCACTAGACTTTAAGTGCCTTGAGGGTGAGGAATTTTGTCAGTTTCTCCTTAACGTGGCCCAAGTGCCTGGAGAAACGTCAAGCATGTGCTAAGCCCTCAGGAAAAGTTGTATTGAGTGAATGAATAAAGGTATGCTTCCTGGGTCCAGACATTGTGCTGCAGAAAGGCTTTACATTTAAGGTCACTTTTAGTCTCAGTGTAATCTTGGAAGGTGTGTATCATCCACCATCACTGAACAGAAAAGGAAACTAAGACCCAGAGAGGTTAAGTAACTTGTCCAAGGCCACACAGCTAGTTCGTGGCCCTCAGACAATGGCGTGGGGCCGGTTCTTGACCATAGCTCGGGGCCTGGGGACTGCAGTCCCTGCCCTCAGTTTATTCTGCCGTCTGAGAGGTCCTCGCTCCCTTCTAATACCGAATAATGACTCAGCTTCCCTCTTCCGTGATGAGGCCCTGTCGGCAGACTCGCTGCCATCCCTCCACGTGCATTTTTAACTATTCCTGGGCACCTTGCATTTTAAAGACAGGGAAGACAGATCCTTCTTTTGGAGAGCCCAAGACTTCTGTGAAGCTGAAAACTGGGTAAAATGATAACTGAAAATACCTTGTATTCTTTTCCGTTCTCTGAGTTAGCGACTTCTTGAGATGCAGTGAGAGCTAATGAGATAATCTCTCTAAATTTTCTCCGTGGAACTAGGAGGAACCAGAAATACTGATGCACTAGGAACCTAGCGTATATCCTTCTGAATATAGCATCCCATTTACAGAGGTTGGCTCTCAAGCACACCCTGGAGTTAGATTATCTTGGTTTTAGGAGATTTATGGTGGTGCCTGGGCCTTTCCCACCTGGTCTCAGGCATAAGTGCTGCTGCCAGTGGGAAGCATCAGCCTTCTCTAGCTAGATATTACCGTTGTGTTATGAGAATAGTAAATACGCCAGAAAACACCTTTTCAGCCGTCTCTGTACCTCGGTGGAGATAGTTATAACCGGGGCCTGGGGTTTGGGATGCTATTTCCCATCACTAGAAATAAGAACAGAGAGGCATCAACAAAAAGCCTGGGAAAGCCTTTTTCTAGGAAACCTAGACCTTCCTATCTGGGCTCTGGTCTGATCACCCACATTTTTCTTCCCCTGGTCTTTTATCTCTCAGTACATGTCCCCCTCCTCCCACTGAAAACAACATAGCTCGGAGCACCTGGGCGGCTCAGTCGGTTAAGCGGCTGCCTTCAGCTCAGGTCATGATCCTGGAGTCCCAGGATCAAGCCCCGCATCGGGCTCCCCACTCAGCAGGGAGTCTGCTTCTCCCTCTGCCCTTCATCCTGCTCTTGCATGCTCTCTCTCTCTTTCTCAAATAAATAGATAAAATCTTAGACTAGTCCTTCTGCTTCTGTCTATCTCAGCTCCAGAATCAAGGAGCCCCCTGCATACTCCAGAAACAAGGAGTAAGACTCCCTCTTACTTGGCATCTATGGGCCAACTAGGAGAAGTCCTCTACGAGAAATAGTCACCCCCAATTTGCATCCCCTGAGACTCTGCCTCCTATATCTTCTTACATTGGCCAAACACTACCATCCCAAGCATCGGAAAAGAGCAATGGAAGATAGACACGGTTTTAAATCCTGACTTCAGCCCATACTGGCCATATGACCTTGGGTAGATGACCTGGCCTCTCTCTGAATGTCCAGATGTGGAGGAGAAGGACATTCATATCCATCTTGCAGCGTTGGTATAAGGATTAGAGTTCATATATGGGAAATTCTTGACAATCGGTAGGCCGTTAATAAGTAACAGGGGATACCATAGATTTTTAGGTTCTAAGGCACTGTCCACTTTATCTCTTGATCCTAGTTTAACAACCTGAGAATTTAAAAATCCTGAAAATCTGAATGGATTTCTGGACCGAAGTTATTTATAATGCAGCTAAGATGCTGGCTACAAGAGTTTGGTTGCTAAAGGATTGTGTAGCCTGGGATGGAGAGATATCACTGGAAAGACCATCAATTACATTCATTTAACTTTTTTTTTTAATCTACCCCGTTGTTTGGCTCTGTGCTAGCCACTCAGGAAGAAGTAAGATCTGGCCCCTGTCCTCCCAGGCAATAGGCAAGATAGAAAAGTAAGGAAATCATTGCTGTGTCTGGACAAAGTAGGGGTAGAAATTTTCTTCCTTCCAACCCAGAGAATCCTTACAACGATGACAGTATCATTACCAACAGCCCAAAATTCACTTGGAATTATGACAGGGAATCAGGTTGCTATATCTTTTGGCTGACAGGGGGTCGAGTGGGCAAAGTGCTGGCTTGGAAACCCCTAAACTTAGTGTCTTCATTCCCAGATTTAACACTGGATCAGAGACAGAGTTCTGCTCTCCAAATCTCAGTTCCCAGCTGTTGAGGAAGGGAATGTGAACAAATCTCCTTTCTGACAGGTTTAATACGAAAACATTTAATGATAAAGTACTTCAAGCTCTGGAGGAAAAAATGCCAAGGCTATACAAATTCATTGCCACTTTGCCACATCACCAAGTTCGCGTTAGCAATGTATGCCTTGGAGGAGAAAGCTAAGAGTTATAAATTAAACTGAAAGATTACTCATTTGGAGTTGCAGGATGTACCGGGTTCCGCTTCTGTGTCACCACACAGCTGCGAGCTTGTCTTTGTGTCTCGTCTAGGCAGCCCTAGCAAAGGCTCTGCTGTCTTGCAGTCATGGGGGCCACTCCTGGTTCTTCACATGGCTCAAGCTTCACCTGACATGCTTCCCTCTGTCCCTGAGCCAAATTTCTGCCCCCTGGGCTTCCCTGTGCTTTTGCAGGACCCACTCGGTACCCCAGCATATATTAACCTAGACGTGCACGGGCACTAATGCCTCATGGGGGCGAATGTGAGAAATCCCCACGGAGCAGTCGGAGATGGGAGCTGAGGATAGAGACTTCCATTCTCCCCCTGGACGGACCTGTGGGGATCCAGCAGCTTCCTCTCCTGCAAAGCGGACCACCTGCTCCTTAGCACGCCCCCTACGTTCCCTCAGTGCCCTGTCTCACCTCATTTCCTTCTGTCCTCCCTCCAGCTTCCCCAGGACTGTGCTTGCCAATAAAGTATTCATCTGAGATCTTTTTGCCGCAGGCACTGTATTTTCAAGAAACATGGGCAAAGACAAAGAATCGTATAACCAAAGTTGACCTCAGAGATATTCTATTTGAAGGTTTTCATTTTTTAGAAAAGAGAGCAACAACCGAAGGGGCCGAGATAGAAGTGATTTACGCAAACCAGGGTCTCCAGGGTCAGTGTTCTTTAACCCACATCACGCACCCCTACACGTATATGTGTAAATATGTATATACACACGTCTCTGTAACGTGCACACATATATGCTGTGTGGATACATACGTGTATTTAAAATGTTATTTGCCTTTTCTGCCCTCAGAAATAGCAGATAAGATCTACAATCTCTTCAATGGCTATACCAGTGGGAAGGAGCAGCAGACAGCCTATAACACCCTCCTGGACCTGGGCTCCCCCACCCTACATCGAGTCCTCTACCACTATAACCAGCACTATGAGAGTTTTGGAGAATTCACCTGGCGGTGTGAGGATGAATTAGGCCCCAGGTAACCAAGAAACTCCATTGCCTCTTACAAAGACCTCAGCTCTTTGAAATTCTGTACCTATCCTCCTGCACCCATGGATTCGCAAAGATTTCCTGGGTGACCTTAGGTGCTTCGAGAAATAAGTCCTGTGCTTTTATAAAGCTCAGTTCATAGAGATTAGTTTGGGTAAGCTGTATTTAAGTAGGGAAGTCATGAATACATTTCCTGAACTCTGAAAAAAAAATCTTTGCCCTTGACCTGTTTTAACCACCTCTTTATCAGGCTGACATAGCATTCCAAATGCTAAAAACCGCAGGAGCTGGAAGCCTCCTGGCTTGTGAAAGAAAATTGGGAATTTTACTGGAGAGGTTATCCAAAACTACTGATTACGTATGAGCTTTGCATATACAATATGCATTATACAGACATATTTTCAACTAAATTGCACATCCTTTGGAAAGACAACGTGGGGGTAGCCAAGACCCACGTTGATACCTATGTTAGCCAAAGTTAGGACAGTATAGTGTTTGCCAGCGTCCCCCGGCCCCAAGGCTATGACTTTTCAATACTCATTACCTACTGCTTTTAGGTTCTTCAACATAGATAACATTCTCAGAAAGAGAGAAATTGGATGAATGTGTACAGATACCACCTTTCTTTTGTTTCATTCATCATGGCTACGTCCTCCTGCTCTGAGAAAAATAGATTTTGGTGGAAATACCGGAATTATCAGATAGATTCAGTGAAAGAGGCTTGCATGGAATGTTGGTACCTATATGCCCTTGAACTATTTAGGGATACATAATGGAAAAAAAGGGGAGGCGGCGCATGGACTCTTTTTACAAAAAAAAAAGAAGAAAGGAAAGCAAATGAAGACAATCAACACGATGGAATTCTCTGGCACTTAAAGAAATCTTGCACTCCTGCCAAGAGGCTGCACGAAAACAGCACCCAACACTTGTCCCATCTATCTGACCCCTGACCAGACTGGAGGAGACCAAGTGTCCGTGTGCTTCTCATGACCGGAAACTATAAACTCTCCAAAGGACCACTGTTCAGGACCCTCCTATTCTCTTTCAAAAGAAGGAGGAAGTTTAGAATTATCGTCTGAAATGCACTGATTTCATGTGTAAGTTTAGGAAGAATCTTTCTGCATTCCATAGATTACTTCCTGCAGTTATTGTAACGGTTGATAGTCCTCGGAAAAACAGATGTCATGGCTGTGGACCAGCACACAGAGGGAAATATATAAGGGACTTCTCATTGGCTTTGTCTCAGTTTCAGGAGAAATCAAACTCGGAGTTAGAAAGTAGATACGGATTAAGATATATCCTCTCTGTTTCCTACCTTATTACTCCTGCCCTCATAATTACTTATGCTTTATGTTATCCCTTCTCTCTGCTTCTCTCCCCAGCTGCCTTCCCCCTCCTACCTCACTGTTTCCTCCCTCTTCTCTGCTCCCCCTCTCTTTCCTCCCTCCTCCTGACATTTATGGAGTGTATATATACAGTTCTTGGTTAGGGAACATAAATGTCACAATTTGAATAGCACTAACATTGCATATATCATCTTGATTTCCAAGGGCATTAGGATTGCTTTTAAAATTTCTCTCTTGTAACTCAAGAGTCGGAAGGAAAATTGGTTAATAAAGAAAGTGAGCAGGGGAAGAAGTGTGGCTCCCCCTGCAAAGTAAGGTGTGCTGCTGACTTGACATTCTTTTCTCAGACTCTCCTCCCTGGAGGCCCTTTCGTGTGTGATGCTGGTTTTTCAAGGCTCTGTATTAGAAGACAGTGTGTAATTTCATTAGCTTCTGGAAATCAAGTCTTACTCTCCGGTGTCATGGGGAGAACCGCAGAAAAGAAAAAGCCCTCTGCCTTGAGATGCACCCACCATCTTTGGAGTTGGTCGTGAATGTGAACAGAAGAGGGTCTGTGGGCCACACGCTCCCTGGGAGCCGGCAGAAACGACCCCCTCAGTTCAGTTATATCCCTTCCCTTAACTTTCACGGAGGCCTTCAGATCGACTTGAGGGTTGCAATACTTTGACAGCAGCATTGATTGCGTTGCTGCAAAGAAAAAAGAAACCCACAGGCTCTGAGATGATCAAGGGCATAATTATAATTATATAATTATTATTTTTTTAAAAGTGAGCTGTGAAAGAAGCCACAGAATCTCCATGGACTAATCGAATCCTTTCTTTTTCGGTGTCCTTGTCCTGAGGACGATGTTCATGCTGCCCTCATTCTCCCTTCACTCCCTCTCCCTCCACCTTCCAAGAATTTGTCAACAACTAATGACATGTAGTGGGATAAATTAAGAGGAAGGGCCACCAAAGTCCCGTTGATGACGACTTTTGGAAGCCTGCTTGGCCAAACCGCAGAGCCCAGTAGACAGAGGAGAGGCCATCCGCATCCGCAGGAGATGCTGCGTAGGTGGCAGGCGGAGTGTTTGTTTGACTTCCTTGGACCCACCACTGAAGTGGGAGAAAGGACGACTGCCCTGCAGTGACCTCGCACTCTCCCCGCCCCTGGACTCCGCTGCTGGACCTCCACACCTTTCCTCCAGCCTCATCCCCGCCCCTCTCAGCACGTCCTCCCAGGAATGCAGTGAGGTCACCCCTCGGGGTGGTCACAGCCAGACAGAAGGGGAGGAATGAAACGAATGTGCTTATTGTTCTTTGAAAGGTCATTCTCAACGGAGTGCAGAAACTTCCATTTTCTGGAAAGAATTGGTGACTGAATTAGAAAAGCATTGGTTCTTCCCATGAGAAGTTAGCCGAGCAGCTGGCCAGTCCTGCAAGGGTCGCTGTTCATTGAGCTTTTCAGAACAGCATTTTATGGGAGCTCATTCAGAGAAGAGAAACTGTGTGGGTCTCTGGGCACTTCGGGGTTTGAACAGGAGGAACAGAGCTGAGTGGGGGAACGCTGCTCCATCACTCAGAGCCGGTGAGGTCTGACAGTTGGCTGACAGTAGCCCCTGTCTCTCCCACTGGCAGGGGGCACGGGGAAGAAGGCTGTGCACCAGCAAGCCGACTTTGGTGACAGCCTCCTTCCCCAGACTGCATGCAGAGGCCACCGGGCTCTCCCGTTGGCCCAGAGGGATCACTGCGCTCCAGGGTGTGCAAACTTGGAGCGACCTCACTCTCTTCCGCTCCCTTTTCTCCCCTGCGATCTGCGACAGCCCTCCTGTTCCCCCTCTCCGGACTGGGTCTCCGTGGCCTAGGCCGCCTGGCTTTCCAAGGAAGAAGGCGGAGTGGAGCAGGAGCGCACCTGCAGACTAATGAGGTCACGTGTGCCTCTGAGAGTCTGCACTTCCCCCCAGGAAGGGCCCCGCGTCAGTGCGCACGGAGGGCACTGTTGTCTTCACCCGTATTTCACTGTCGCTCCCTCCATCCGGGCATAATTAGTTACATTTGATACCCTCCGAAGTTCAGTATATCAGCTGTTTCTGCTTAGTTCTAAAATAGCCTTGAAAAGGGAAATGTTCACTCAAACACATTATTTGTCATTTAGTGATGGTAAATTGCTGGCTGTAAAGAAAAAGGATTTGATTTGTCTTTCAAAACTGCCAACTCTGTGATTTTAAAAGGGCATAAATTCCCACTAAAATAGTAGTTCTTTTCCTTTATTTTTCCTTATGGCATTTTGTTTCTCTTGTTTTGGTGCCTGCCCATTTTGCACAGCCAGACTGTTCATCCATCCATCCATCCATCCATCCATCCATCCGTTAGACACATGGAACAGGAATCAGGGGTTTAAGTCTCAGTCTAACAGTGCCTATTCGCCCTTCTCCACCTTCTCTTCTTTCTAATCTAAGTATCCTCCGTGCTCAATCCATAGGAAAGCTGGCCTCATCCTTTCCCAGCTGGGGGATCTCAGCAGTTGGTGCAATGGCCTCCTTCAGGAACCCAAGATAAGCTTGCGACGCAGCTCCCTTAAGTACCTGGGCTGCCGCTACAGCGAGATCAAGCCCTATGGACTTGACTGGTCAGAGCTCAGCCGGGACCTCAGGAAGACATGCGAGGAGCAGACCCTGAGCGTCCCTTACAACGACTATGGGGACAGCAAAGACATCTAGCGCCACGATGCCAGCCGGTGGCTGCCAAAAGGAAGCAGGAAGAGAGGAGAGGAATATCTGGGTTGGTCTGTGGATTTTTAATATTTTTTAATGGAACATTAAAACCTCTAAACCAGGGAGAGGCAATATCTAAACCAGGGAGAAACTGATCCTTGCTCCCTGTAGAACTTCTTTGGTCTGATGTTCTCCATCTGCATGATCACTGGACCTGCCACCCCGCAGGCTCACGCAGCGCTGTTCCTCTTTAGGGGATGACTGTGGGGCTTGTTTTATAGTTAATTTGTTTCATTTATTTTTTTTTTCCCTAAGAGGTTCATCACAATCCTCAAGAGCTCTGCCATGCTCCCCATGAAAGGTCTACCAGGTTGAGGCACCCCGGGCTTGCTGAGTCCCTGAGTCCCTGACAGCTGGGGACAGAAAGGGGGCCAAAAGTCACCACTGGCCCCGAGTCCCGGCCACAAGCATTCCTCAAGAAGCGTCTCACTCTGGGAGCCTAAGCTCGGCCCACAGAGAAAGACAACGATGGGAAAATCGGGAGGGTGGCCTCTGTGTGGCCTCATGGTTCCCCCTAGGATTTCTTATTGCTCGATTCACACCTCATAGGTGAACTGAGCCTCCAATACGGGTCCCAGCGGGCCTTGGGGATTTTTAGGTCTTCACCCATTTTAAGGCGGGATCAGGATGAAATCTCCCTCTGGCGGTTCTCTGCCTCTCCTCCAAACAGTATGAGATCTTTAAAAAGCAACAAACCACTATCTGTCAAATATACCTTCGAAACAGCCCACCCAGGAGACTAGTTAGCAGTCACATTCTACAGTCGAAGTAGCTGATTGCTTTAAAAGCTCGTGTGCCTCCAGGACGAACTTCTCCAGACCACCAATGTACATCGCATGTCTGGATTCTCTTTCACGTCACTCAGCCCGCACAACGCCTGCTCTGGGCGGACTGGGCGGGGCTGGTACCTCCACGCCAGTGTTCCTGTGAACTAAAGCGATTACCGATCACAAAAAAACCCTGATGTCCATTTCTCCCTTGCTCAGTTTGCTTAATTACTTTGCTAGTTTTACAGATCCTCTCTCTGGATGGCCATCCATAGGAGATTGCCACTGTCTCCTCCTCCTACCTAGCTGCCAGGAGTAGCGGAGGTTCTGCTTAGGGGAGCCCCTGACCGCCAGCAGGGACCCAGCCCCTGCTTCTGCCCCACGACCACAGTGTTGCTGCCACAGGCATCAGTGGTGGCCCAGCCTTTCTGCAAGAGCTTTGAGGGCCACGTGGCCCACCGATGGCCTTAGTTGTCCCCACACACCTCAGAGGCCTGAACACACACTTTTAGCCACCCTGCCTTTGACCAGGGCTCCTCATTTAGAAACACAAGAGAAAGGTCAGGAAAGACACACGGGATCTATATTGAACTATACTGATTTTTTTTTTTTTTTTTTTTTTTTTTTTTACAAACAGTAATGACAGATCACATTCATGAAGTGCTCACTATGGACCAGATGCCACTCTGAGGACTTCACAGGTCACTGAATCCTCACGATGTGCCCCCCACCCCCACCTCCCCTCCACCCCTGGCCCCA
>JAQQSY010002131.1:0-13898 GCA_028646535.1 Procyon lotor
CTTTCAGCCTGACCGTAGCAAGGTCATGAATGACCTCTGCACTGCTGGATCCTATAGTCATTCTCCTCATAATACCTGGCCTATCAGCAGCCAAAGTTATGGATCACTCGACCCTTTTAACATTTTCCTTATGTGGTTTTCAGAACATCACTCACTCTCGATTCTTGATTCTTCCATCAAACTGGCATTACTTCTCTGTGGCTTTTGCTAGTTGCCTATTTCCCTGACTCCAAACATGGGAGTAGAACAGGACATAGGCTTTATAGCTCTTCTTCGTTGTATCTAAAATCACCTCCTAAGTGATCCCATTCAATCTCATGGCTTTAAATACCACCTATGTAGTGTTGATGCCCGCATTTCCTTTTCCAGTTTGAATTTCCCTCGTTCCTCATTTGCATATCCAGCTACTTCCTGGACATCTCTGTGTAGATGTCTAACGGGCTCTTGAAACATATCCAAAGTCGAAGTTTTGTTTGTAGCTACCACTAATTTTTTTTCTCCAACATCATACCCCACACTGTCAATAAAAATTCCATCTTTCCAGACACCCAGACAAAAATCCATCAGCAAAGTATGTGGCGCTACTTTTCAAACTATGCCCAGAATCCTGCTGTGTCTCACAACCTGCACCGCTGCCACTCTGGTCCAATCATTTTTATTTCTTTCTAGCACTATTGCAATAACTTTCTAACTGACCTTCATGCTTCACTCATGCCATCCCACCAAACCCCACAAACCCTAAAATCTTTCCTTTCATTTTAGAATTTATATACCACACAATTCACCCTTTAAAGTGTACAGTTCAGCGGTTTTTAGCATACTCACAAAGTTCTGTGACCATCAACACTATCCAGTTCCAGAACATGGTCATGACTCTAGGAAGAAACCCCAGCCCATTACAAGTCACTGCTCATACTCCCCAAACCCCTGGCTCCAGCCATCAGGAATCTACTTTCTGTCTCTATCATTTTGTCTACTCTGTTGATTTCACATGAATGCATTCATATCATATCTGTGTCCGGTTTTTCACTTATAATATTTTCAACATCTCTCATGTTGTATCAAAAATCACTAGTTAATTCCTTCTTCTCACATTCTATTGTATAGATATACTACCTTTTGTTTATCCATTCACTGGCTAATGTGCTTTTGGGTTGTTTCTATCGTTTCACTAAGGTGGAACATTGCTGATGTTTATATTTGCAATGAAGTTTTTGCAAGAAATACATTTTCACTTCTCTGGGGTATATTCCTAGGAGCAGAATTTCTGAGTCTTATGGTAACTTCAAATTTAACTTTTTTATGAACTGTTGAACAATTTTCCAAAGAGACTATACCATTTTACATTCCCACCAGCAATGTATGGGGCCACCGTAAATTCTGAAAACAGCAACTAGAGCTGTGGTATCCAATCAGGTAGCCATTATCCATGTATAGCTATTGACCACTTGAAATATGTGCAACCTTAACTGGGATATGCTTTGAGTGTAAAATATATGACAAATTTCCAAGATTTAGTATGAAAAAAATGTAAATTATGCCATTAATGATAGCTTAGGTTTTTTTACATATTGGAAAATATAGTATTTTGATATACTGGTCTAAACAAAATATATTATTAATATGAAGTTTATCTGCAATTTTTACTTTTACTATGATTAATAGAGAACTTCAAGTTACCTAAGTAACTATAACATGAAAATATAGCAGTGAGCTAGAGTAATCTTTAAAACACTTAACTATAGCTCTTCCATTTAAAACTTTCCAATGGCTTCTCCACTCACCCAGAGTGAAGTTCAAATTTTTAGAATGGTCTGTTAGGGTCTTCCTAACACTCTAGACTGCCACCATCTCCTACTATTATTCCCCCTTGCTCATATTCACCACACTGGCCTCAGGGCCTTTACACTTGTCATTTCCTCAGTGTGGTGCTATGCCCTAAGACAGCCACTTGGCTTGCTTCCACCTCATCAAGATTCAGCTAAAATCTGACTTCATCAGTGAAAGCTTCCTGACTACCCTATTATTTATTACCCCTATTCCACACTGCCTCTTGTCCTCTTTCCCTACTTTACTTTTCTCCATTATTTCTTTAACACCATTTACAAACATAGTCATCTATTAATTGATTCTCTTTCTCCAAAATTTAAGCCACGGGGCAAGGTCTTTGGCCTTTTGTACTACAGAATCTTCAATCTAGAAAATAAAACCTGGAACATGGTAGGCATTCCAGATGTATCTGTTTAACAAAACTGGAGTAAGCAATATCTTGTACAGCTATAGGGGATTAGTCTTCACTATTATTTTATAGATGAAAAAACTGAGGCAATGACAAGTGAGTGACTTCTGCAAGGCTATCTAGTTTAGAGTTATGGGTTTTGAACTGGGAACTCGGGTCTTAGATTTGCACGGGATTTGCATTAAGCCACTGGACATGATGAGGTTTCTTTCATGAATTCTTTTAAGTTTTTACTTTGGACCAGTACTATTCTGATGTTATGACACACTCTTTCTCTACTCTGAGAGGAAAAGAGCTTCACTTTAAGATAATGCTCAAAACTTTTATCAGTCATATAGATGCTTTAACCAGCCATAAAAATCCTTTGTAAAAATTTCATTACTGTCAAGTATACCTAATGGAGTTGTTATATGTTTGTGGTGAGATTCCGTCCCTGTGTTTAAAAGACATTATAAACTGTAAAGTGCTATTCAAATGTGACATACTGAGCCATTACTGTAATGATAGTGTGCCCTTCATGTGTATTTCTTGAGTGTTTGAGCTCTATTTTGGCCAGCATGAATTTTATTGTTCCCCCTGCTTTTATCTATAATAATACCTTTTCTTCACAGCTTTCACTGTCTGGCTCCCTTGGCTCTTTTTTTTTTTTTTTTTTAAAGGTTTTATTTATTTATTTGACAGAGGGAGAGAGATTGCAAGTAGGCAGAGAGGCCATGGCCTAAGCTGAAGGCAGAAGCTTTAACCCACTGAGCCTCCCAGGTGCCCCCCCCCTTGGCTCTTGAACATAAATTATCAACAAAAGCAACAACACCCACTTGTGGGTTGAGTTCCACATTAGAAATTACATTTTGATACCCACTCCTGGGCTGATTCTGAGGTGGGAGCTGTTCCTATTCCAGGGGATGGATGCGCCTGCCTTTCAAGGGGGACTCAGAGGAAGAGACTTACGTGTCAGAGTATGTCGAGCTCTGCCATCAAGTGAGTGACAGCTAAAAATTTCAGCTAATCCATATCTTTCAACTCATTCAAAGCTGTTATCCAAATACAAATTTTGAAAATGCCTTTGATGCTTTATCACAGATGAGTGAGCCACTCCAAAACATGGATTAGTTCCTACAAGCTGTGGGTATGTTTCTGCAGATATAGGTGCAGACAGACTACTTCACTGAAGGCAGAAAACCTCCCCAAATTCAACTGAGTAAAAGGCACATTTGCCACTAAACTTTTTTACCCACCACTTGAACCAAAGATTTCATATTCTTACTTTATAGTTTGTCTATGCACTAGAACACAAAGCTCAGCCTAAGGAGCATAGATCAAGTTGACAAAAGAAAAATTGTAATTTGGGAAAAGAAAAACAAGACCTGAAGAACAGACTGAATTAGTTTTTTCTCCTATTGTTCACTGAATAGTTGACTTGACAATACTTATTGTGTGCAGTGTTTTATTGTAAGTAGGGTACTGGGAATTGGGAATGTATATTATCTTAGAAACAATCTCACAAATGCTGGCTGGATTCCCAAGTAGTCCACCAAACCTCCTTTAACTCATGATGTAACTTAGTGTGAATGAGGGAAATTAATGCTTGAGAATAAATATTTCTTTAAAATATAGTAAGTATTTAAACATCTCCAGAACCTAAAAATATTTAAATCTTTTAAAAAACAATGGTAATCCAAATTAGAAAAAATAAAATTACTAACATACTGGTTGAGTTGTGGTTACAAATAAGGTACAGGGGAGATTTTGTTTAGGACTTTGGCCATTTAGAAGGGCTGTAGAAGCTGAGATGCTATGTCTTTATGGTGCCTCATTTTGCCTCTAACTCAGAAGTTTTATTTGGAAAAAGTATCTCAACCATGAATACCAATTTCTTGTCCATCAGCTATATAGTTTTTTGAATTCCTAAAGGGATTTCATCTATTCTATTTTTAAATGTTTGCATTTAGAAACATTTAATTTATTCAATTGCTAAACCAAAATTCTCTTGGATTTTTACAGTCTAATGATTTCTTCAGGTCTACCCCAGTGGGTTTTCTTGGACTTTGGACTTTCAGGTTTGTTTGTTTTTTTCTGCCAAGTTCTCAGAATGTATTGGCTTCAGGTTAAGTCCGTATTATAGCCATGTAGAGTATGAACTCAAAGGAACTTTTCTCATGCCAAGTCAAAGTTTCCTCCTTAGGAGGGCCTTCCAGTCAATCATTATATTCTTAAACTCTTCGGCACTCACCCCATCAAGGACAAGGCTGTTAACTGCCTAAGTGGCTGAGTTTCTCTCACTCTAATTGGCCAAGAATCCAGGATAGACTTCTAATGATGCAGTGGAGCCATTTTTTTATTTGGACTCAGATGGTCCTAGGCTTTATTCCAACGGTTTCTCCTTACTGCGTAGCCTTAACAAATCATTTTCACTTCTCTGAGCCTCAGTGGTCTCTTCAGCTAAGGAAGGATCCTAAAATGCCACATAATGTTTGCAAAACACGGTGAAGTTACAGGTACATAGACGGAAGGTGTTCAGCACATATTAGTTTCCCTCTCTTACTTCTTTCTGAACCTCTACTGTAGAAACCCCCAAAATGGAGAAGGTTGACACCCAGGTGTGAAACACGCTACAGGAAAGAGGTTCTAAGAACTGTGTTTCTCTATGAGGGTCTGAGTGCTCTTTCTTCTGCCAATAGCAGGAAAAGGTGGCCCTGGGTCTGCAGGAAGGACTCAGTGCTGCTTCACAGGATTGTGCAGACTGACCTACATGGAGGCAAAAGCCGAGGGAGAGAAATGGGGGCTGAAAATTGACCTCAGCTCTGCTTGCCAAGGCTAGTGTCTTGGCTCAGGACTGCACTCATTCTGGAGGAAGCAAAGCCTTTGTCAAAATGGTTTTTCCAGAAAGATACTTTATGGCAATTTTTCCCTCTGGAGAGGGCATCCTTTTCAGGAACAGAAAGGCAACATTGCAAGGTGCTAAAGAGGCTGTGAAGACTAAGCCTCACTCAACATCTCAGAGCTGTTCATATCCCACAGGAAAAGGGAATTTTCATGTTAGTATGGGAAGAAGGGTAACACCTTTCCTAATCAGCTTTGGTATGGAATGGCTAGTTCCTGTAATAGGTATTTGCAAATTAATGACTAATAATTACAGATTGTCAAATATAGGGACTTTGTATTTATCAATAGTTATATTTTAAACAACTTTTCATAAATTAGATCCAAATTCATCAAGGAAACACCCTATATCGTTTCTATCTGTAGACCTGCAAATCCCGTTTTTAGTTAAGCTTTTTATGAAATGTGTCTGGTTTCCAAAGGAATGGTAGGACTTTCTTCCATGTCAGTCTCCTGCCCAGACGGTAATTAGTGAAAAAGGGTCAGCCTTTTCTCCCATTCTCTCAGAATGGGAGAGATTTGTGTTTATGTAGATGGTAGTCAATCCTTTCACGTATGTTTCAAATGAACAGATATCTCTATGCATTCCTACATTATTTATACATTCCATTCAGAGTTACCTAAGTCTCAAAGCTGAAGTTTAATTTACCAACACTTCTTACATTGTCAAAACTCTTAGAACTTTCTTATGAAATGGATGTTTCAAATATCACACAAAATACTCTAAGTAGAAGTATGTGTCATGGTTATGGCACCTGGATGGTGCAGTCAGCTCCGTGCCCCACTCTTGGTTTTGCCCCACTCATGAACTCAGGGTCCTGAGATCGAACCCTCCATTGGGCTCCATACTCAGCAAGGAGTCTCCTTGAAGATTCTCTCCCTCTTCCCCACTCACACTCTCTCTGTCTCTAAAATAAATAAGTAAAACTTTAAGGAAAAAAGTGGTATATATTATGGTGGCTTATAACAACTTACTAATAATGGTGATGAGATGATTGGGCTATTGGGTTCCATATGAGCTATCTTGGTGGGATAAGTAACCAATGTCAAAGTTTCTAGGAGAAGAGGTGATAGGAGTCTCTTTCACCAAACTGAAAGCTCCCATACAGTGGGGGTATGGTGCATTCTTCATGACCTTTCCTATACCAAGTTGTCAGTGTGGTTGTTGAATGAATGTATCAATGCAAAAGCATGTTTTTACCCTACAACTGCCGATCCTTCCAGAAATTAAACCAACAGACCACTTCTATTTGTAAAAACACTTAAGAGAATTAAAAAGTATACTCAGAAAACATCTCTAGGGGACTTCCTAGAAAAGAATTATTATGTACCACTTCAGCTCCCACAAAAGGAATGATCCACAGATAAGGAATTACAGACCAGAACTTTCCAGGAATGTGAAAGGGATCTATTTGAAAAATGTGGGTGAAGATCAAGCCAGACTCATCCTTCTTTAACCACTTTCTTTTGCTTTCTTATTGTTGACACTAGACATTTTCCAAGCCCACAGCTGTACCCTCTACAGAAATGCATTCATATTTCTCACATGGTTATGGATCTATTGATCTGCCCAGCAGAGGCTGATATACTGTTTGTGCTCAGCAAATGCCAAGTACATCTTTTAGACCTTACCAGGAAACCAAATACCGTCAGGGGCTTTGGCTGTGAGCATAAATGACCCTCAAGGGAATGGAATAAAAGAGCAGAATGAGAATTTCTAGCTCAAGTTCACACTGTACACCTCTTCACCCTAACCCCGTCATTATTTCTTCTTTTGGGTTCCTGTGTTGTTGGAGGTGATGACAGTGGTGCCCATGTCTCTCAAAATAGGCATACTTTTATTAAGGAAATTATATGCTATTTAGTATCTCCATGTATATCTGTAATTATCATTACTTTTTTAGAGTGTCTTATGGGTTTCCTCATATTTTAAAAAGACCTGACTATCGGGACACCTGGGTAGCTCAGTCAGTTAAACGTCTGTCTTTGGCTCAGGTTGTGTTACCAGGGCCCTGGATGGAGCCCCGCATCAGACTCCCTGATCAGTGGGAAGGCTGCTTCCCTCTCTCCCTCTGCCAGCCGCTATGCCTACTTGTGCTATCTGTCAAATAAATAAAATATTAAAAAAAATAAAAAACTTGACTATCTACATAAATGTGTTGCACAATTAGACTGGTAATTAAGGAGGAGGCAGAGAGGGGTGATAATACATTGCCAACACAGCTAAGTCAAGCTGGTTCCTTTTGGCAGACATTAGAAGGCTGTGATGTCTGGATGCTAAGGCTTTTATACATCCTGTCATAATCTTGCCACCAGGTGAGCATTACAATTAAAAAACCTCAAAAACTCTGCTGTGCATACAAACATGCATAAATAAGCAGGAATTGAGAATCCTAAAAAAGATTATGCTATCCCCCCAAAGCAAAGGGCAAGGGAGAAATTCTTGAGAATCTAAATGGACTGGGAATGCTGGGAAGGCTCTGACCATTCAGAATACCTGCCTAGTGAGTACACATGCTCTATCTACATACCAAAAACTAAAAAAAAAAAAGGATCCACTCATGTCAGTACCACAGAAAACTCCATTCCTTTCTCCTACCACTTGACCAATATAAAATTATACAGGCCAAACATTACTAAATTATGTGATTCTGAAGCCCATGTAACTACCCCTATCTCTGAGAAGATGAAAAAGTTAAAACTTGTTGAGATATGGTGGAAATGAAAAAGAGCCTTTAAGTGACAGATACACTAAGTAGGTAGCATTTGATCAAGTGTGACAACTAGATTAGGAATTAAAATTCCTGCATTTAACTTCTTCAGTAGCAGGCCAAGTATTTATTCAAACAAAGCTAAGTGGAGGGATGAGCAGAACAAATTCAAACTATAACCAGTTTGATCACTGGGGAACATCAAGAATTATTCTTGATTTATTATTCAGTAATGTCAGGTGAAGCACTGGGGTCCTCAGCTCCTCGAGGCGTGATTACTTATATATTTGAATAATTTTCCCTTTAGTCCTCTGAATCCTTAGCTGAGACCCTTGTAATAAAGACAGGTTAATGAAAGAGAAACAGAAGTTTCTTAATGTATGTACCTCATGGATATATGAGGGACACCTGGGGGAGAATGATGGATACCCTGAGGTGTCTTAGAATTCAGACCTGAGTATCATCTTACTAGACAAGAGGGAAGGGTGAGGATCTTAGAGGCTTCTTAGAGGACAGTAATGATTTTTAGGAAAGAGGAATGGCTCCTTAGAAGAACAGATTGCAGATATGATAGTCTGCCTGGATGTAGTGTGGACTTCTTTCCAGTGACAAGAGTCTCTCTTCCCCTGATGATGAAACTCTGAAGGAGGAGATCTATGACAAGTGATTTCTTTTTGGAGGATCTGTCTTTAGGCAGATGACAGAGTTGAGAAAAAGCTTATGCCCGCATTTGCTGTTTTTAAAGTGCCTATGGCACTAAATAATCCACATGTCAAACTGGCATTTTTAGGGATGGCATATTCGGTCATATTCTACTTTAGTCCAGATGGATTCAGACAGTGAGTGTTCCTCTGTGCATAGTTAGTCCCACCAAAACTGAATTTCAGGGAAGGAGAGGCTACCTGAGGGAAAAGACCAGGGAAACTGGACTGAAGAGTCTAATAAGAAATAAATTCCTAGATGAACCATTAAGACTGGACTATGAGCAACAAACTGAGGGTTTTGGAGGGGAGGGTCGTGGGGGTTGGGCGAGCCTGGTGGTGGGTATTGAGGAGGGCACGTACTGCATGGAGCACTGGGTGTAGTGCAAAACAATAAATTTTGTAACACTGAAAAAAAATAAATAAAATTAAAAAAAAAAAAAAGAAAGAAATTCCTTCCTGATCCAGCTGCCTAGCCTTGGTGTTTATATCACCAGGTGGTCCATACTCTGACTTGCTATTTATAGTTCATGCCCATGTTTGTGACAAAGCAGCAGTTCATCTCATCCAGAATAAGAGCACAGAAACCACAAACAGCGGAGTTTCTGTTTTCTATATTCATCTGGATTTCAGCAGGCACAGTAGACCAGACATCTAGATCGACTCTTCCTATCCCCAGCCTCTCAATGAGCAATGGGACAATCGCCAAGTGTTGCCTCTTTTCACCCATGACCTTGGAAAATTGACTAGATTCTGAGCTTTTTCATAAAATACTCACAGCATTATCAATTTATTTTCCCCTGCTTCTTCCACCTATTTAAGTATGGTGTCCTCTCCTTATCTTATGGATCCAATCACAGAAAATTATGCACTCTAATCCCACGTAGCTTCTGTCCATGTATAGTTTAGGTATATCAACACTTAGGTGAGGTGTAGTAAAGGACAATGTGTAGTCAATGCTAACTGTGTTGTCAACCAGAACAAAAAAGAAATTAATTGCTCTAGGAATACATACACTATGCCTTAGAAAATATCACGGAAGTTTTTTTTTTTTTATAAGGGTGTTTTAACATTAGGGATCCTGGAACAAACTCAAACTTCAGAATTCATTAAAAATTGATCTTTTCTGTTTGACCAGAGAAGAATGTTTTGATTATAAGATAATGTAGTACAGTCATGATCAATTTATTATCTCTCACCAGATCTTTTTTCTTCCAACATTCCTAATTTTAAAATTCATAGATATTTCAAGAGCAGGGAAATATGTCTGTTTCTTATTCATTTACATTTCATTTGTTGTTATGTTTAATACGAGCTATTAGAAGTTCTAGAAGCTTTTGGCTTTTATGGTAGACATTAACTTTTCTTTTTTCCCTTTGAATAAGGCTAGGGTACTTTACCAAGAATAAAAACAAACCAGATCTCCAAAGCTGTTAGTTTAATCTGAAATACAAACCCAAAGCCTCAAGTAGATATTCAGAGTTGGCCCAGTGTGTCTTCTCAGCCTCACAGTTAAGGACCTCAAAAGGTCTTATTTTCTAGCCCACGGTTACACTGCAGTATTTATTTGTTTTTAATGTGGAGAAGTTTCAATGAACCTTGTGATTTTATTGCATAGTGGCAATCTTTCTAAGAGAAAGTTTGAAAACTCAAATAGACCTCAGAGCTGTTTTAGAAAAGGACTTCTTGAACCAGTTCAGAAATAAATCAAGCTTAACCTTGCAAAAAGTCTAAGTGCTACTTCTTTTCAGTGCATTCATTTATGTAAAATGAATAGAAAAACTCTAACAAAACAACAACCAACACAAAAATCTAAAATAACAAAAAACAAACCCACAGGAGTACTTTTTGTTCTTCATTCTGACCAAGGAGGATCATCTCTAGGACTGGAAAACCAAAGGCAAATATGTAATCCATTACTTTACTAATTTCTTAAGCCCATTACTTTATCTTTTAGTTGCTTCCCTCTGAGACACCAATTGATTTACATTAGGTATACACATTCTCCTATTTTCTACTAAGAGTCTTTAAATTAGCTTACTGCTTACAAATCAGAGGCTCATGATAAGTATGAAGAATGGAATGAACAGACAAATGACTGGAGGGAAGACAGAGTGCTAATAACAAAGATGTAGCAGAGTCAAGCCATGTGAAGAATGGTGTTAACGACACAGCTGGTAGATGGCTGGGAGAGAGGACCAGACACAAATGGAGATCAGGAGGCAGTGACGACGCTCTAGCTCCTACACGTAGGAGCCCTCGCTCAGTGCCAGGCCCCACTCGATGTGCTTCACATTTATCAACTTATATCATCTTTACAACAATCACATCAACTTATTATTAGCCTCCTCTTTTTTCAACAGATGAATGAATTGAAGCGCAGAGAGATTCAATAATATGTCTAAGGTGCCACAGCCAACCGACAATGGAGCTAGGATTAAAAGCCTGGAAGTCTGGCTCAAGGTTCCATGCACGTAACCACTGGGCTATGCTGCCTCTCATTTGCTACGGGAGAGAGATTTAAGCCAAGAGGGTTTAGATTTGCCAAATACAGAGTTCAGCTTTCTACATGCCTGGGAAAAAAAACCCAAAGGCCAACCCAGTTTTCTGTGATCCTTTCGTTTAATATACTCTCTTTTACTAATGGATAAGCTAGGAAAGAGGTTTTTTAGCCAGCCAAAAATGAAAGGACAATTGAATTCTCAACCTTGGGTGTCACGTAAACAGCATAAAAAGCTTAGGAACCACCAAGTTAGATTTTACAATCCAAAGAACGCATTGTTTCGCAATAGCAGCCACAAGATAATAAAGCTTTACAACCAAGGCATCATAAAATAAAAACTCCCAAAAAGATGCCTGTAAGAATAGTGACTGCCATTCCCCATCAGCACAACTTTGTGAGAAATCAAGTCATTGAAACAATTGTATTTGTGCATGGTAGGAAACAGGGAAGTTGGCTTCTTGCTTTGATGGGGCTGGTTTTTTTAGTGTACTAAAGAACAATCTCAATTTGGGGGAAAGGTCTTAAGAACTTTCATGTAGGTCTTGGTGTCCCTTCCATCTGGAGGACGGAATGTAATTCCTCTTTCGGGAACAGAAATGCTTCAGTCTCACTGATCTTCCTCCCTCTGTCCTTACGAAGCAAATGACCCAGAGGGAAGCAAGTCACGCCTTTAGCTGTCACCTCTTGCCTCATCCAAAGTCAGCTCATCTTGAAACATTCCTAGAAATATTCTGATCGTGCTTGGTTTTGCTTTTTGGTTCAATGAAAACAGCGAACATGTATCTGCTTTCAAGAAATATCCCAGTGTGGGCCCCAAGGTAAAAACGCAGCGCCCAGTGGGAACACTTGGTTATTCTGTACTATTATCATGCTAAATGATTTGGCATCACGGAATCCCAAGAGTCCACACCTCCACTGCCAGCCCACTCCACCACGCCCACTTCTCCAAGTGAACATCTTCGAAGGCCATCACTTACCTTCTTCTGGCTCACACTTACTTTTCTGGAGTGAAGTACACTATGCCTTTCAAGGGTGATGACACAACAGTTCACCGACATTGTTTGAATAGTTACCTCACCCCTCCCTGGATGCCCTAAGCTGCAGAATGTACCACAGACAACATTCACTACAGTGGGCTTGGTTCCTACCATCTAAAGCTCAGGAAGCCAGCACACCCTTGGTGTGGTGACGTAACACAGAACTATTCTATCACTGCTCCCAGCTTGACAAGAATAAATTGAAATGCCAAAGATATATTCTACTAGTATTCACGCATTATGTATTGTTTTTAAGATCACTCATCCAAGTAGCCATTTGGTCTATTTCGGAATACGCAGTATGATATTTTATACAATTCCATGAAAGTATTCTTAAGTCACCAATCTTAAAAAACATATTTTACTTAAGACTTAAGGATAGCGAAGCCAGTGGTTTATATTCAAAGATGCCCTCTTTTTTTTTTTTTTAAAGGAGAGAAGCCATACATTATCCTTCCATAAGTTAACACCTGTTCCCTTTTTAAAAACAAATGCATTCATGCCTTGCTCCCATTTGCAGAATTATTTGACTAGCTTTTGACAAGAGTTGGAAAAGTTAATATTCTTTCCTTGAGATTATAGTAGAAAAACAAAAAAACTCAACAAAGATATCTGTAATCACAGGAGAGAGGAAATCGAGCATTATGGTGCATAGCAAGTACTTACTGAATGAAGGGAGGAATAGATGCACAGATGAATAAACGAAGGGGTTTTCAGCACTTCCAGTGGGATGTGGTAAAAGCCTCCGAGAGGACAGGTCCGACTTTCCTAAAAGAAACACCCTTGAGTTAGTTGTGAAGTAGATGATAGGTCAAAGGGAGATGAAGTTCAACTGCCCTTAGCAACACAACCTCTGAGAAGGTGCAGCTAAGGTGCGCCTCTCACTGTTCCCCATCCGTACAATGGGATTAAGACCTAAGATAGTTATCAGAGTCAAATGAGCTCACAGGCTTAAAGTGTCTAACAAAGAAGGTGTCAAATCAAATGAGTTCCCTCCACACTAGCTCCACACTGCCAGCAGCTCATGAAGGGGAGGAGGGTGAAGTCGGGAAACAACAGCTCACTTAAAAAGCCCAGCATCCTATGGTTTTGCCACAGGCAACACATTTATTTTCCCTTTAGTTTAATAGAAATTAATAACTAAACCACCAAGTTAGGTCTCCTCAAAGCCCCAGAAAAAAAAGCATTACATTGATTTGATGTAACTTATAAACTAAGTTTCTGGATTTTGTTGATTTCCCACTCCATGGCACAGCAAGAAGAATGGGGTTAATTATTTCATGTTTATTTCTTTCTTATTATGGTAATTACATGCAGGCCTAGAAAGGCAATCTGGGCAGCATTCATGTGTCCTGTTAAGCACAAAAATCCTTTTCCAGTTCCCAATACTCACAATGGTGTTTCTACTCCAGCCAGGCTTTTAATGCTTAGTTCCTTAGGGTGTGATCTATATACCCACAAGATGAAGAGGATGGGGGGCTAGGTAACGTGGGGAAGGAGAGAGGGAAGGGAAGCTATGGTGCAGATTTCTGATGCATGACAAATTTGATCAGATGAGCAGAGAAGGGGCTGTCCCCATATAATTCAGGGCATCTGAGAGGTCCCTTCTCAAATATATCTCCCTACTGCTATCATTAAGTGATTTTTTTTTCCAAGCTTCTCTTTTAAAATGCAAAACACCAGTTTTTGTTTTTTTTTTTTAATTTGTTTGACAGAGAGTGAGAGAGAGATTACAAGTAGACAGAGAGAGAGGGAAGCAGGCTCCCCACTGAGCAGAAAGCCCGATGCGGGGCTCGATCCCAGGACCCTGAGACCATGACCTGAGCC
>JAQQSY010002132.1:0-13896 GCA_028646535.1 Procyon lotor
TGGGCAAATAGTTTCACCACTGCTACGGTTTTATTTTCATGGTCTGAAAAGACAGATGGTAGGCTATGTCCTGTATCTTAAGAATGAACACAGATGCACTCTGCCGGGGACATGCAGGGCCCCGAAGGGAACTGCTGTGTAGACCACTCCCACAGTTGCCCTTGACATCTCCATGTGAAACATTTGCGGGATATTCTCCCATCTGCCAGATACGGCTTCTTGAACGTATTCCACGCATCTGTGATCACTACCTCATGCACTAGGTATTTGGGACATGTGTTTTGTATCCGCAGGTTCTCTGTATGGTCACCTGCATCAGTAATTGCTACCCTCAACAGTCTCTCAGCTGAAGATCACAGATATTCTTTCCCTCAACTCTTCCATTCTATTACTGATCTAGTTCTAGGCACCACGCGGCCTTCAATTCAGTGCTTTTTAATTATGGCAAAGAATTCTTTTCCCAAGTTCTAGCTCTACTCAAATCCGAAATGACACCAGACCAGAGACACCAGCAAAACCCTGATTAATGGAAGCACACATCACTCTCCATCCCAGCATCTGGAGGCTAGTGGCAATATGCATAATGACACGCCACATGCTTCTAGAATTATCAGGATGTCCTGGGAAGATTATGTATTGCCTACAGGAGGAATTCATCAGCGGGAAGGGCTGACATCCTGTTGGTGAGCTGGCTTCCCCAATCCCTGGGAAATGATCCTGTGGGTACAGAGTTGAAAGATGCATTTTTCCCTTCCGGCTGGCTCCTTATCTGTCATTACACATCTGTCATTTGGCTTATTACTCGCACAGTAACCCAAACTCAATCAAACTTCCTGGCTTTGGTCGTGGGCATGATCTTGTTAAGGATTTTCGCTAAACACACAAGAAGGAAATGCAGTCAAATGGAAGTAGGAAAGCGAAGGGCATTGAGGGCATCAGGGATGCCACAGGCTACATGGGACACACACCTTTGGGGATCTGGGGCAAGACTATGTCTCAGTTTCCTCCTCTGCACACAGAGAAATGACCTCATAGGGTGATCCTGAGTATTACTGACGGCAAGGACGTGGCCCAGAGTGAGGCACAGGTTGGAGCTTAAGTCCCATGTTTGCTCCTGGATTCTCAGGAAATGGATCATTCTGTTTCCCAGGATCGTATGAAAGTCAAGAGCAGTATTTCCTGCAAGAAATGTTACCTCACTTTGTAACCTCCATCTTAAAACAAGATGTGTCCGGGCAGAAGAATTGGTTTTTGTTTGTTTATTTGTTTAAAAAAAAAAAAAAAGTTACTTCAGTTTAGTAAAATATTTAGTTTAGTAAAACTAAATATTCAATTTAGTAAAATGTTCAGGTACTGTGACAGATTCTGGAAATTCCAAAATATTTGGAATGCAGCCTGACCCATGAAGACCTCATGGTGCACCCCAGCAAGCAAACATCAATAAATAATTCGCTTATAAAAGGGCAACTGTTATATTAATAAATAGATGAGCTGCTATGGAAACTCAGACAAGGGACTGTCCGCCCATCCTGGCTTCAGGGAAGTCTTCCTGGAGGAGAAAACAACTAATTCGAGTCTCATCGGAGGAAACAAACTCTGAAGATGAACACAGTCAGGGGGAGGTGGTGGGGAATCCAGATAAAGGGAACAACATGCAAGAAACAGGACCATGATACTCTGTGTGTGGGTGTGCGCACACACATGTGTGCACGTGTGCGTGCTAGAAACACAGTGTAAACACGGCTTAATATTCACTCAAGTGTAAAGCTTGAATAGGAAGCTATTCAATTCCTAATAGTGGGGAATAGGAACAAGCCAGAGATGATCCCGAGGGCAAGAGGCGGCCACTGCCTGCTTCTCAGTCAAAGCGCATTTTAGAAAGATTACCCTGGATACAGTGCAGGTAATTCACTTAAGGGGCAAGAAGAAAGGCAAGAAAACTGTTCATGGTCTTTCAGACGGTTCGAGAAGATCTGTGCTCTGACCCAAGAGAGAAGAGAATGTTGGGTGATGGCCGGGCTGCAGAGCCCTGAACGCTGTGCTGTAGGCAGAGCAGGGCAGGCCTGGGGCAAGCCCAGGGGGTGCTGGTGTGGGGCTACCCTCGTACTGAAGCATCCGTGGATGCACTTAGGAGCAGACCAGCTTCCGAAATTGCCAGCGGCGCGGACGCACTGGACAAGGGCAAATACTGGATAGCCAGGGACACGTTTTCCAGAGCTCCAAGGGCCACATCAGCTCATTTGCAAAACGGGGAAGCTTAGGATGAGATCCGTTGTGCAGGGAGATTAATGGCACCACGCCAGGTGCTCGGGATGGCTTCCTGTTCCAAGTGACACCGTCCATGCAAAGTTCCAACAGCCACTCCAGGGAAACAAGGGTTAGTGCATACTTAGGATGTATAGACTCACGACTAATACCTTTTAGGTCTAGGCTGAATGGGGGGAAACCGGGCATAGACTGAGTACCCGGAAAGAGGAGCTGAGGCTGGTGCTCAGCGCAGCGTTGTGCAAATAGTGAAGAAGGGTCTGGAGCAGCACCTCACAGAAGGTACGGGGCGGGGGGCTCAGAAACAAGGAAGGGATACACGCCAGAGAAAGCACTCAGCCTCCCGGGAGCTTCCGCTGAGCGCTGGAGCACGGACATCGACTGAGTCTTTCGGCCTCTGTTTCTCTGTAAATCCAATCTCCTCTCCTTCCAGGTGTCTAAGGTCCTTCACACTTCCCGGCAATCCCTCATCAATGACCCTTCTTCCCCACTCACGATCACTCACATGTTCCTTTTTAACTACTGCACTTGTCAGTTCAAAGGGGGTGGAGTGAGGGGCGCCTGGGGGGCTCAGATGGTCAAGCATCTGCCTTCAGCTCAGGTCATGATCTCCAGGTCCTGGGATCGAGCCTGTCGGGCTCCCAGCTCAGCGGGGAGCCTGCTTCTCCCCCTCTCTCTTCCTCTGCCTCTCCCCTTGCTTGCACGTGCTCCCACTCTCTCTCTCTCAAATGAATTAAAAAAAAAAATTGTGGAGTGGAAGGGAGTCTGGCCATGGGAACTCTCCACCATCTTGACCCAATCTCCCTAATTCAATTGCCCCTGGGTTCCGATGTGTCGCTGTATCCATGACCTCCCGGATACAATGTATTAACATGGGGGGTATTGATGGTAGTGATTGCCCACGTGTGCAGGTGTGAACTGTGCTGCCCTCCCAAAGTTTCACTCCCTACTGACTTCAGCATTAAGACTTTCCGGAGGTGTCACGTGAGCCATCCAGGCAACACACAAGCATGAGAGAAATAACACAGATCGCTGTGATGAGAAGACTCATCCACATGTTGAATCACCTGTGCCTTTTTTTCTTTTGTGCTTGTTTTTTTATTTTAGGTCTACAACCTCTCCAGGTGCAAAGATTTTGGAAGTGAGTTGAAGTGTGCAAAACGGTTACCATTTTTTTAATGTCAATGTGTATATCTTTGAGTATGTTGTTAGCCATTGATTTATGTCATAATATTCAACCACACCAAAGATGTTCTTCCTCGGAGGGTAAGGATGAGAGTGGCTAATGAAATTGCTGGTAACATTTGTCCTAATTATGATCTTGGGCAATAGCATTGATATTTCCTCAAAATTAATCTAACGAATAGTCCCCTCCATCTGCAGGAGGAGGCAAGTGGGTGGGCTTTCTGAATGCAAGCGCGCTCCTGACAAGTCAGTAGCCGTGGGCTCTGTTCAGAGAGCTCGCTAAAATTCAAAACTGCCCTCCTACAACATCATGGCATTGCTTCTCACATGTGCAAAACCTTCAGGATGGCGTGGAAGAGTAAACCGCGGTTTGAAACCAAACTTTGAAGCTAGAAAATAAATGCCAACCTGCTATTTTCAAGACCTGATGATAAAGCAGTAAAGGGGGAGAAAAGAAAGAAAGAAGGAGAGGGAGGGAGGAAGGGAGGGAGGAAGGGGAGGGGCAAGGGGGAGAGAGTGGAAGGAAGGAAGGAAGGAAGGAAGGAAGGAAGGAAGGAAGGAAGGAAGGAAGGAGGGAGGGAGGGGAGGGAGGAAGGGAAGGAGGAAGGAAAAGAGAAAGTTTTGTATATTTCTATAGAGGGACCTGCAGGAAGGCTAATTTGAATTTGAAAGGGCAGCACTAATCATTAATTAACTATAAGGCTCTATGGTCCAAGACAAAATGGTAGAACAGGAAAAAAGAAAATGAATTTAGTCAAAATGTTCACTGTGTATAATAATGAATAAGGAAGAGTTTTGCGACCTGTAAAGTTGTAAGTCAGTAAAACTCTCCGCAGCGTGAATTATGTCCATGGGGAAGGGGCGGGGGCGGGGGCCCTACCCTTGACCTGCTCTGTGTCAGTTCATATAGGTCCTGCTCAAACTTGCTCCACTGACCGAGAATCATCTGCTCATCCATCGTTAGCCTTAGGTTTGCTACTGTGGCTTCAAATTCCAAGCTTCAGACAATTCCCCGGCTTTGCTTTCTCTCTGCTCAGATTGGCACATCACCCACTTCAACCCCCTTCCTAAATGATACCACATGCCCAACCCTGCGTGTCTTTCTCCGATCAAGTTCAGTGAACACATTTCAGGGAATCCTGTATGAAATTGAAAACTGGAAAAAGGAAGGAAGGCAGGAAAGACAGCAGGAGGGAAGGAAGAAAAGTAGGAAGGAAGGGAGGGAGAAAGGGGGGAGGAAGGAAGGGGAAAGAGAACCCCGGTGCCTCAGTAGGACATCAGACAGAGGGGAGACAATTTTCAGCCAGACTTGCAGGAAGACTTGCAAGGAGGGAAAAGGAACCCAGAGGTTTGCCTTCCCATGAGCCGGGTACCAAGCTAGTCCTTTCTCTGTACGCAGCTCCCTAGCTAGCTCTCCGGTCCCTTAATCCTCAGAGCCATGCCTATTTTGCAGATAAGGAAAATGAGGTTTAAAGAGATTACCTAACTTGCCTAAGGTCACACAGCTAGAAAATGGGGAGCCAAGGTTTGAGCTCATGGATATTTCTGGCTTCAAGTCCAGTGACATTTCTGGAAGAATTTGGAGTCCCTTTAGCAGACCTATTTAAGCCGTCAGTGGTGTGCAATGTTGAGAAATGTCTCCATCCAGCACGCAGACCCTGACAGGAGGGCCTCCTGCAAGCCAGCAATTATGACTTCAGATCTACGTGGCTCTCAGTACAGTAGCTAATTAGATCAAGACAGGAATCCTGACACAAACCATAGTTCAAACCAGCTAATTAGATTAAGATCAATATAAAATCTTCTTCAGACAAAGGAGCAATTGGACATTTCTGGCAGATATATCTGCAGGTTGAGTCAATAAGATAAGGACAAAAAACACATGTTAAAGAGTGTTAGTGTGCCAGAATCCTTTCTCGGCTCTCTCTAATGAAGTGAGCAAGGCCAGCTCCTCGGGAGATGGAAGCCAATTAAGGAACAGGGAGAGCTGAGCGCTGTTGCAGCAGTCAGAAGGTGGGGGGTCTGTTCTGCAGCCTTGGGCCCCCGGTTTTCTTGTCTCTAAACGGGGTTTGAAAACCACCAAATGATTCCTCGATTTTGCCTCGAGACTTAGAAGCTCAATGGTCAGTTTTCCCAGTATATGCTTTGATCGTCAGGACAGCACTTTGGGGGGGTGTTCTCATTCTTACGTGAGCCTGGGGCTTCCAAGAATCTGCCCAACGTCCCCTCCCCCGCTAAGCCAGCGAGACAGAGCACAGAGGGTTCTCGTAGAGCATGCATCCTGGGGCTTTGACATTAACTCGTCATTGGACCTTAAGGCTTCTGAGTTCCAGAGCCCTTGTCTGCAAGGCCCATCTCAGATTAGTGGGTTTTAAACCTCGAAGGTCGTGGTTGGCTCTGAAATTCTAGTGAAAGCTATGATATCGATCCTTGGGGTGGGGAGGGGACACATTCCCACAGCTGGTGACTTCAGAGCGTCCACGGCTCCCCCGCGCCCTCTGTCTGAGCCGGTGCCCACCGTGGAGCAGGGCTCTTTGAACCTGGTTAGATCCCAGGCCACTCACAGACCATCCTACGCAGCATATTTCTTCCTAAGGGGAGACTTCTATCTTATTTGGCTCTTCACTCTTAAAACTTAAATAAAAAGAAGCAATGCGAAAATGAAGTACTTAGATCAAGTACAAAAAAAAAATGTGTAATCGATGTCTCCACGTGCCTTATTCATTTAAAGTCACAGTTTTGTTGAGGTTTTCTCCGCAATCTGTAATGCCCAACCTAGCCAAAGAAAATAATAGATAACATATTGTAAACAAATTTATAAACAGAGATTGGAACTGCATAGATGCGCAATATTATATGTTTATTTTCCTTTCTAGCTTCCTGAATGGCTTTCTTGATGAAAACGGACCCCAAACCAGGAATAAAAACTTCAAAGGGGAGCATAGCTGGTAAGCTTGTGTGAACTCGGCTTCTGAATCACATTTTGTGAAACCCAACATTGACGGTGGTGGCGACTGTGTTAATTAAGGGATGACTTAGTAAAGGACAGGAGACATCCACTCACGTTTCACCTGCTCTGTACGTCCTTCCCACCATCTGCCACCCTTTGGGGGGTGAGGGAGGCCTGTGTCGGGAGCCGGAAGATTAGGGGTCCCGTTAATTAATGCAAGGATGAAGCTGGAACCACGTGGTCAGGCTGAGTTTCAGACTCGGGAAAGATCAGGTGACAGATGATGGCCAGAGTAGGAGTTGCTGAGACCAGCATCCTGAGTCAGAAAGGGATCCAGACGAGGGAGAGCAGGACAGCACAGGAGCAAGCGCCACGGTGCCCCCCGCAAGCAGCCCTAGGAGCCTGCTTCCAAAGAGCCGGATGCCTGCTGAGGACAAGACTGGCGACGTCAAACATACTGAGCCGTCAAAGATATTCAGTGGGGGTGTGGCAATCAGTTTGCTCCACTGGGATCATCGCAACACTGTATGCTGGATCTCAGGGGATCTTCCTTAGTGGAATATTGCACATTTTTTGTAAGATCATACTTTTTAATATTTTATTTATTTATCTGACAGAGAGAGATCACAAGTAGGCAGAGAGGCAGGCAGAGAGAGAGGAGGAAGCAGGCTCCCCGCTGAGCAGAGAGCCCAATGTGGGGCTCGATCCCAGGACCCTGAGATCATGACCTGAGCTGAAGGTAGAGGCTTTAACCCACTGAGCCACCCAGACACCCCACAAGATCACATTTTTAACCAAGTTAGGTGCAAACCAGGTGGTTTGTCCCCACGCCCTCACTAAATGCAAGCCGAGCATTTGCTTTTCCAGTTAAACCACAGGGCGCATGAGGCCCTGAGTACAACGTTAATGCAAATTCTACATCAGCTTCCAAGGATCAGTCCTCTTGCAGAAACCTTCTATGACGATCAGCCATATACAGCGGAATGAAATTATTAAAATAATAGATACGGTTTACCTTTTAACTTGTGACGTATCCACCCTTCTGAAGCTCACCTTAAATGCAAGTCGTGCCACTCGGCTTGTTTCCCACTCACCTCTGCCGTCCAGATGCTCATGTGTGCCGCAGCCATTAAACTCCCACTGGCCTTCATCCCCAACTGAAGACAGAAAGTTCTGGACTATGAAGAACGTAAGGTCAAAATAAACTTTATAGTTAAAGATGAAAAGGAAATAATCATAGGGAGTCATTCCCAAGATATTTTCCTCCTTCAAACGTGGGTCCACGGCATGAAATCACCACAGTGCAGCTCAGATGCCACTGAGTATAGGCGGGTCCTACAGTTGTCACAAGTTGCCGAGGAGATGCTGGGCCACCTGAGGGACCCCACGCCTTTGGTTTCAAAACAAGGAGTTCCCAGCCTCAAGGGATGGGTCCAGATTTCCGTAATAAGAATGTTTCAACACGGATCCCAGTCCCTCTAATTCCCAACGGAGAGTCTGAATCTCTCTGAAACACACTAGGGCTGCCCCTCAGGCTGAGCTACGGGATACCCCTCAGATGACACGTCTGGGACCACGCTGGGAACCACGTCCAGGACTACGTTCGGAACCACATTGGGGACCACGTCCAGGGACCACATCCAGGGACCACGTCGGAGACCACGTCCGGGACCACATCCAGGACTGGGTGAAGGCAAGACATGGACAACACTCCGGCGGTCCCGGGCTTCCCTTAGGCCTAGCCATTCCCTCTGCTGTGCATGCACATTTCCCTCCCAGTCTTCTGTAACTCTGAGAGCCTTCTGGGGCTGCGCCGTCACAGAAGAAGACCAGGAGATTGGGCGCCATTGCCGAGCTGGCTCTACACCTGGTGCCTCACAGAATTGTCCCATCCAGCTCTCAGACGCCCATCGTCAGGTATCTGCCCCCATTTTGTTAATTAGGAGACCACGGCTTGAAAGAGCGAGCTAGCATTTTTGGGTAAAGGTAGAACTGGGATTAGGACACAGTCATACCTAATAGCAAAGCCCGGGGGGTCTTTCCCATCTGCGCACAGTGTCTGTCAGCTCCCAGCGCCTGCACCGTCACTGGCCTTCACTTTATCAAACTCAGAGTGGCTTGACCCATTTGCTGCATGCATTGTTTTATGTTTAAATTCACTTAGTGGTTTGCAGTACTGTAATAAACACCAAATGCTTAAAATTAGGGGGGTTTTCCTAATGTATGACGTTGCGATATTTTCAACATTTATACCGGAGAGTGTTGCTGACTGTTAATGCTCGAGCAGCTTAATCTGAATGGGAAGAAAAATGCAGGTAATGTAGAGATTCCTTTCTGGAGATAGACTGCATTCCTTGTAGACCGCACACACTACGGGTTCCAGGCTGCTAAATCCAATTGTTTCACTGTCGAATATTCTAGCTTTCCCATAATAGATGTCCGTCATATTTCCATATGCTGGACAGATGACTGGGAAATTTATATATTTTAAAAATACAATTATTGCATTTAATCCCCTCAGATTTGATCACATATGCATCCCGACTTCACAGACAGGGAAGTCGAGGCTCAAGGAGACTGAATAACTGGTCCGAGGTCACACAGCCAGGATGGGACAAAGCCAGGACCCCCACCGGCCGCATCCAGCTTGTACAACCAGGTTGGTTCTATAAAGAGATTTTTTAAAAGCAGTCAGAGGCAACCATTTTCCCTTCATCTTTTCTACCCCCATCCTCTGTATCTATTAATTTGCAGTATTCTACAGTCACAAATAAACTGTTTTATGCTGAAGTCACCAATTAACTTTGATTGTTTTATTGGTGCCAGGGAGAGAAAGGTTCTCATCTGCCCCATCTGTCATAAAACTCTTGCTTAAAAATGGCTTGGTGGAGACATCCTCCTCCAACACGGAGATAAAAGGAAGATTTAAAATGCATGATGTGAATCTGTCCTAGAGGCTAATCGCATGCGGCGAGGAGGGAGAGGGGCCCGGTTTCTTGGTGTTATCAGCCATATATTATCCCTCTCATCTAGTTATCGTCAGGGCTATCATTAGGAAGATTAAAAACCAGTGTCTACAAATAGTCCTGAAATTTTTGTCTTTCATTAGTGACTTATTATTATTATTATTATTCAAGACCTCCTTTTTTCCAGCAAAGACAATGATTTCTTAGTCGGCATCAGGATGCCATCCATAGAGAATTCATCAGGGCAAGGGAAATATTAAATGCTATTTCCACCGACTACATCCTATTGTCAGGGGCTATCTTGGATAATAATGGCCTTAATTTATAGAAATATAAATAATACAACAGTGACACCAAGAATCTATGGTCGTATAAATCTGTCACAGATCGGTACGAATGAACATAGTTAAATGAAACCAAACTATAAATACATCCATGCATCAGCTGGTGATGGGAAAAAAGTTTACCAAAAAAAAGAGAGAGAGAGAGAGCAAGAGCTGCCATTGCATCAAAAATGGAAGCATCTTTAGTCCACGGAGGACTTTCACCTTGAAATATAACCCAGTTTTGCATTTCATTCTTTTGAAATCTTAAGATCCATCGAATGTGTCCTTTTAAAAAGTAAACAGATGTCACTCAGGGTAGAGTCTCAAGCAACCCTCATGCACACTCGTGTGTGCACCCTTTCATAAATGTGAGCGGCAACAAGACCTTGTATTATGTTTTGTGATGCTCATTGGAATAACCAGATTTATGGTCTTATGAATAACCCCATGCTGTTGTATTGTTGGCTTAGGTGGGTGATGTTATTTTTTTTTCTTTAAAAAAAAATACATGTATTTGCTGTTTGAAATTAATGAGATCCACTTCCAGGAATGTACTCTTTTTATATAAGAAAAGTCATCTGCCTACAGCAGCTGAACAAAGACGTCTTTGTAATTCTTTCCTCTTTTTTTAAATTTCATTTTATTGATTACTCCAGGAAAATGCTTAAATTGCCTTATGCAGTAGAAGGGAGAGCACATATATAGAACTTTAATGCAGAAGATAAGCTGGATTGATCCTTTCAAATATTCATATCAAACACAGCTTGTTAAAAAAAAAAAACACACAGCTTGTTAGAAATAGTTTCAATCTAAACAAACATGCTGAAGAACACAATAAAATACGCAGAAAGATCACTGTTGCTGTGGGAGCATGACATTTCCTTTTCATTATGGAATACGCACTCATACATACATGAGCTGGAGAGGAGAGCACAGGCACTGAGTTTTAAATGCTGCCTTGCAGATATGCGATGTTGCAATTTTTTTATTTGACATCCACAGCAAAAGTACAAGGTTTTTAAAAATTAAAAATTAGGTTCCGATTTTTCTGCATGGAAGTTAAGACCCAGGAGCTGAAGGTCAAGGTACCCAGACACATCGCAGCAGGGGCTGTCACGGTGAATTATGACATTATGGAGCATTATGTAGAGCTTTTCCCTCAAAACTCATCTTTAGGGGTGGCCGGGTGGCTCAGTGCGTTGAAGCCTCTGCCTTCAGCTCAGGTCATGATCGCAGGGTCCTGGGATCGAGCCCCGCATCGGGCTTTCTGCTCTGCCTGCCTCTGCCTCTCTGCCTACTTGTGATCTCTCTCTGTCAAAAAAATAAATAAAATCTTAAAAAAAAAAACACGTCTTTAATTAGTGGTCAGGATATAATTGTATTAACATTGTGTGTAGTTTGGAGGAGGTTTGGGGGGAGATTTAAATCTGTTTAAATAAACGTAAATATGTTAGAATCCCAAACCATCACAAGCAGTTCCCAAGTGGCTACCCGTTGAGTTTCTATGTGCTCTGTACCCCCCACATGGGTGTTCCTCAGGATCTAAATCAAGGCTGTGGCTAGTGCCTGTTTTAGGGAAAGGAGTTCTTTCTTCAGGGCCAACCCACCTGCCATCCTTGTCCTTTGTCATGAACACTAGGGCTCAGAGCAACAAAGCACATTGGCCAATGCCTAGGGTAGCAGTTGCCCCACAACACTGTGGGACCAATTTCCTTCTCGCCATCTTTTTTGCCCTTGGTAGCGGCCACAGCATTGGGAGCCTGAGCACTCCATTCATCCTTTGCCTGTTATTGCCACCACCTACTTCTCAAATACTGCCTTTCCACCAGAAGCGATCTTTCTAGCACATTAATTATTTCTTCATTTCGCGCCCTTGTTACTGGCTTTCTGTCAGCATTTTCCTTTTGGCCACAGGGGAGTGGCTCTTCCCACCACCTCTCAGTGTCCTTCTCCAGTCTGGTAGTTGGCTAAGGGGACGCATGCCATGGTTAATGAGATCTACGGTAGTAGAGCAAGCTCTGGAATTCAATGCCCGGGTTCCGACCCAGCTACAAAGCTCACTGGTTATTGAGCCTGGGCACAGATCCAATCTCCTGTCCCTCCCTTTCCTCGTCCCTAAGCTGTCTGTGCCCATGTCTCCTGTCTGTTCCTCCATGTCCCCTCGTGTGTCCCCTCCACCCCACATCCAGGCCATCCTACCTCTGGCTCCTGGTGCGATATGGCAGCTCAGAGAAAGAGAAGAGGGTGGTCTCTGTCTATTTGGCGTGTCTTTAGGTCAGTTTTTCCTTTCACACTGCTGGTGTGACGCCCCTGTGGGTACCCTCGAGATGCCTCCCTCCGCAGACGGTCCCTGGAAGGCTCTCGGCAGCCAGGGTCATGACTTTCTCCCCTTGTGATGTCCGACAGTCTGTCCCCAGTCTCGCCCTTGTGGGTGGTGGCAGCTCAGGGGCTTCTAGACCTGCAAACTTACACCCAACAGCAGAGGGATGATTAGTCCCTTCACAAACACACACTCCTAAGTTAAGTCCATGCCTTTGTTTTTCCCTGGGACCCTGATGCCAACTGCTCCATCGTTTGTTTTGTGTGTGTGGTTTGTTTGCTTCTGTTTTGGGGTTGTGTGTGTGGGTATGTGAGAGAGAGAGAGAGAGAGAGTGAGAAAGGAGAAATAATATGATGAGTGCAAACTTCTGAGCATCCCGAGAGCTGGCATATAGTACTAATATGTACTCAACATGGGTTTAGAAGTGAACCCAGTCACTGGGCGAGTCCCAGCACCTCGAACCACAACTGTGAAGCTCAGGAAGGACGTCCTTCTGCCTCAACCCCACCCCCAACACCTCCGCAGACTCCCTTAGTCAATGTGGTCAACAGAATAATGCCGCCCCCCACCAGCAAGGATGCCCACGCCCCAATCTCCGGAACTTGTGAATGTGTTATGTAATGTGGTGAAGCCGAGCGACGAGGACATCATAGAAGTGGAAGAAACTACCATCCCCACTTCATCCCCCGAAAAACTTTTTAATCTGAACTTGGGATCGCCTATGCTGAATTTGAGGCTCATCTAAATCTGAGTTTGAGCCAGATGATTGATAAGGAACTCAAGCAAACATAAAAGGGATGACACTTTCCCAGAATGTTCTTCTCCTCTCTCAAAGACTTTCAGAGTATTGACCTCATTAGAAAACTGGAAGTAGCAATCCCTAATTCCCATGTTTTCTGTTGGTAGCTTTTTCTGTCCATCAATTAAAGGACCACTGTGACAGTCCTGGGAAGCCAGTTCCCCGGGTCTAACAGTCAAGACCCATTCAGCCTCCGTCTCCTAATTAAAAAATATGTGCACAAAGCTAAATAATCCATCTCTGTCCTACCTCTGTACACGTTCCAGATTTTATACGGGATTTCCTGCCCATGTTTCACAGGGTTCTATGCTCAGTTCGGCTCATACATCAATCTCTTTGGGCCCTTCATCTCATCTTCTTCTTTAGCGCCCTCCAATCTGTCCACAGACGTCGTGGCACCGGGGCTGGCACGAGAGGAAAAACCTACTTAAGGCACAGCTTCTGTCTTTAATGAAGAAATGGCAGCTCTGTGTGTGTGTGTGTGCGTGTGTGTGTGTGTGTGTGTGTCACAAGCACTGTGTGTCACAAGCACCGTGTAGGTTTTCAGAGATCACCCGATCCTGCAACCCTACTTCATTCATTCATCAATCTATTCATTCATTCACCCGTTAAAGCCAGCCTTGTGCCAGGCAGGATCCACAAGAGTGAGTGAGTCAGACATAGATTCTGTGTTGACAGGTCTTGTATTTTTATGGGAAAACAGATAATTAACTAATACAAACATAAATCAGGAAGAGAATCTCTTCTGTTGACAAATTAAATAAATGAAAGCATAACAAGTGGGAGTAGGGACCGGCTACACTAGAGAGGGGTCAACAGAGCTTTCCTGACAATACATACTTGAGGTCTGGGAACCAAAGGCAAAAAGTAGATGCGGAGCTTGGGGGCCAGGCGAGCCTCTACTCTAAAAACCTGGAAGCCAACGAGCGTACCCTGCAGAGCATCCCGGTGGCTGTGCTGGGGGCCAGGAGGCAGGTAGAAGTTGGCCAAGAAGGCAGAAAGCACAGTCCACACACCAGGAAGGAATATTTAGCTTTTATTGATTGCAATGGGAAGCCAATGGAGGGCTTGGATAGAAGTGGTAT
>JAQQSY010002133.1:0-13896 GCA_028646535.1 Procyon lotor
GCAGCAGGACAAACAACCAAATGATCCAAGTGGTTGAACACAGATGTGTTCCTTTCTCAAGAACTTCAAGAGAGAGGGGCGCCTGGGTGGCTCAGTGGGTTAAAGCCTCTGCCTTCAGCTCAGGTCATGATCTCAGGGTCCTGGGATCGAGCCCCACATTGGGCTCTCTGCTCAGCGGGGAGCCTGCTTCCCCCCCTCTCTCTGCCTGCCTCTCTTCCTACTTGTGATCTTTCTCTCTCTCTGTCAAACAAATAAATAAAATCTTTAAAAGAAAAAAGAAAAAGAACTTCAAGGAGAGAGACAGGAGGAATCACGTAACCCCATCCATTTGCTTTCCCCCCATATAGTGGAGGCTTCATTCTAAAGTCAGGTCAGGAAACAAATTTGCCATTTCTTTCCCAGAGGTCATATTTTAAGCTCCTCGATAGATTTCTCTCAGTGTTTCCATAAGTACCTCCTTCCTAGTCTATATTCTTCAGACCAGGCAACTTTCCCTCTCTTCGTTCTCCAAGTCTCTCCAGTGGCTTTTTTTATCACTAAAACATGTCCCCGAGGCCAGTCATTTCCTACATCACTAGGTCTGTAACTCTGTCTTTGCTTCTCTAGATGAACGACAATCCCAGGTCTCCTTTCAAAGCTCTACACCCACACCAGGCATGGGCTTCTTTCCATTCTGCTCTTACGGCTGCTTTGAGTCACCAGAAATCACCCCCCAAAGAGCACACTCTCCCAGCAGTGGTCCTTTCCTGAAATGATTTAATTGCTTCTGAGGCAAGCTTTGAACCTTTCCCCATCATCAACAGAGTCAAAATTGAATCTGTTGTTTTGGAAAATGAACCATATACAGCAAGCTGAACTGTTGGGAGACGAGACACAGATCTAACGAGAAAGACCGTACCATCAAGCTCAAAAAACACAATTAAGTCACATCAAAGATGGCCAGAAAGAACTGTTCATACTCTGTTCTCCTTCATCGCGGCCCGACACAGAAGAAAACAGGGACACACTTCAGGAGAAAAGAGCCTTGTCGTTTTGATCTGTGTTAAAGGAAATAGCTCAGGCTAGAAAGAGGGGGGTTAGCGGAATTATGTTCCAAATTAATGGAAATCACTGTACCCAGCCTTCACGGCAGAACCCGAGAAATTATTTTTTAAATTGAATTTTAGTTCAAGAGAGACAAATAACCCATTTTTTTTTCATCTTTCAACCTTAAAAGCAAGAAAAATATGGGTCCTTATGGGAACATTGCCTATTTCCCAGGAAACTAAACAAAAATGAAGGACTGCCCTGCAAATCCTCTTAAAAAAATAACTACCATGAGGATAACAAAGTACCTTTCAGAGGAAACTTCTCCTATTTAACTGTACATCACCTTGACTCTGACTATTTTGCCCTTTTGCCTCTGAATCATGCTTCTTGCACTTGGCATATATACTAGGGTTACCATATGCCAAATATTTATTGTGTTCTCCAACATGTCCCAGCCTCCTTCATGGTGACACTGGGGCCATGGGACTTGGTTTGGTCAATGGGCTATGAGCTCAAGGTTCGCTTCTGGACCAAGTCACTTAAAGGTAAGTGCGCCTTGTCCATTCTTCTCCTCCTCCCTATGTTTCTACAGCTTCTGAGGCCACAGGGGCTCAGGTCCCATAGGGACACAGCAGTATGGGATTGAGAGCTATTTCACCTGTTAGAGGACAGCCTCTGCCACCCCACAGCAGGCCATGGTAGAGTGAAAATAAACCTGTGCAGGCTAAACCCTGAGATCTGGGGCTCTATCTGTTGTAGCAGCTAGCATTCATTACCCTAAATCATACAATGCATAATCACAGGACGTTAGGGCAGAAAGGGACTTTATGAGATTGCCTGTTCCGGTGTGTTTCTCATTTTTGATTGTGCTTATCCCCATGAAATATAAAATACTCGACGATAAAAACGAAACTGCTTTGTCAGCAGTGTTGATGGATCTCCTTGGGGTCCCAGTCCTATTTCTTCTTCCCCTCCCTTCCTTTCACCTTCATCTAACAAATAATCGCTAACTTCCACACCTCCACAGACACATAGAGTGAGGTCGCCACAGGACACAGTTTGAACCTAATCCAGCTCCTTCTCTGTCCTGCCCAGTTTCTTTCTCACCGAGAAAGAACCAGGGCTATTCTTCTATGTAAGTGTGTGAATTTTTTCAACCCACACCATGAAATGAAAGTTTGAGTCTGCCATACGATGACTATTTGATGAGAGGGGTTATGACGTTGGTTTATTGCTTTGCCTCTAGGGCAAAGCCCAGCCCAATGCCTATCTATTGATGCTCAGTGAATAGTCACTGGTTAGAAATTTATTAGAGGATGTATCGATGTTTGCATATATCCAAGTCACCAATAAGCAATCCAAAACGTAAATGAGGGGGCACCTGGGTGGCTCAGTGGGTTAAAACCTCTGCCTTCGGCTCAGGTCATGATCTCAGGGTCCTGGGATGGAGCCCCACATCGGGCTCTCTGCTCAGCAAGGAGCCTGCTTCCCCTTCTCTCTCCGCCTGCCTGTCTGCCTACTTGTCACCTCTCTCTCTGTGTCAAATAAATAAATAAAATCTTTAAAAAATATGTAAATGGGAAGTGTTCCAGTCATATTGGAAATTCAATTTGGCATTACCTCCTACAGTGAAACAACCACATAACTCCTGGGACCCAGAAATTCCAATCTTACAAATATACTCCCAAGAGAAACATATGCACATGTACAATGGAACTCCCATTCAAGAATATTTTGTAGCAGCACGGTTTTACTGCAAAAAAGAACCTACTGTGAGTAGTTATCTCCCATTGGAGAGCTGATGACTATGATTTCAACTTCTGTGAAATGAACCAACTAGGATAACATGAAAAATATGGATAAATCTTGGCAATGGAATATTATAAAGGAATTCATTCCCAAGAGATTACATATAGCATGGTATTTTTACAAAGTTAAACAACAATAAAATAAGTGTGTATATATTTGTTTCAATGTGTGTGTGTGTGTGTGTAACATACTTGAAAGCAACAGATGTGAATTTCACATACACAGAGGAAGGTATTTAATGATAAACACACAATTCAAGATAATAACTAGCCTGGATTAAGGGGGCAAAGCGAAGGAGGACATATGGTTAGATGCCAGTTTCTATTTCCGAGGTCTTAGCTTTTCCTTTAGGTTCTGGGTTCACAGGTGTTTACTGATTTTAGTTAGACAGATAGCTATACCCAAAATGGACATGTAATTTGAACCTTACTACTGTGATTAATCCAATTCTTGGCCTTAGGTCTAAAGGAGAAGAATAATATTAAAGAAACTTAATGGTAACTGGAGAGGGAGAAAAACCATAAAAGACTTAATTTCAGGAAACAAACTGATGGTTGCTGGAGGGGCAGAGGCGTGGGAAGGATAAGGTCGCTGGGTTATGGACATTGGGGAGGGTATGAGCTATGGTGAGTGCTGTAAGACTGATGAATCACAGACCTGTACCTCTGAAACAAATAATACATCATATGTTAATAAAAAAAAAAAAGAGAGGGGTGCCTGGGTGGCTCAGTCGTTAAGTGTCTGCCTTCGGCTCAGGTCATGATCCCAGCGTCCTGGGATCAAGCCCTGCATCGGGCTCTCTGCTCTGTGGGAAGCCTGCTTCTCCTGCTACCATTCCCTCTGCTTGTGTTCCCTCTCTCGCTGTGTTTCTCTCTGTCAAATAAATAAAATCTTTAAAAAAAAAAAAAGAGAGAGAAACTTAATGGATTTTCAGACCAAAAAAATGGAGGCAAAACTTGTTTCTCTATTCTTCTATAAGCACACCAAATACACACTTGAGTACTCCACTGAAGAGAAAATTAGCAACTATCTGTTAGTATCAGTAGCTTTTAGAAAGATAAAGAATATTCTAGGTGACCTGTAAAGTACAAATGGTAAATGATACCCAACTGGAGCATAACAGTGGATTCTCACACCCCAAATAGGAGAAAAATATCTATGAATCATTCAGTGAGGGATATTTACATACATATAAACACATACCCCTCACCTAAGGAGGCTAAGTTTGAACCCGAATAGTTTAAATCACGCAGGCTCTGAATGTCACATGTCTCATGTCACAATCTCAACACCAGCACAGTGACCTTTCACTCCAATTAATATTCTTCTCTGACCAGGTGAGCTCGTGAGCTTACCACCTCCAGTTTTCACACACTAGCTTCTCCATCAAATTCTGTGAGCATTAGGAAATAAATGAAAATACCAGGGCAGTGCCTGATACTTGATAGTTTTCCAAGAAGTGTTGATGGAATTTAATCTCGAGGCAGACAAAAAGGACAAGAATACTGAACACATCACATCCCGTGATGTTTCAAGTAAGCCACAAGGTGATGACGCAGAGGTGAGTCCCCTACAAATGAATAGCTAAGCATCATACCTCCGCCTGTCCCTAAATTTGTGCATCCGAACCATAGAAAAAGATGTATGTATACATGTTGATAATCCACAGGAAGAGTTTAGAGGCTTCCTATTAAATAACCAATGTTCATTTGTACAATATCTCGAGTTTCTGAGTAATGATTTTGTTCTATTTTGCACTATTATAATGAAGGTAATGAATTTCATCTTCAATTTTGTGCTAGAGTTCCATTAAAACATTTACTAAAATTAGGGAATTTTTAAACCATGGAAATTTAATTGCATTAATTATCCTTTCTAATCCCTCAAATGTTTTATAATGAAACTAAATAATGGATGCAATAATGAAGCAAAGGACAAGTTAGATTTGCATATTTTATAAACATCCTCAGGAGAGTGTGCTATTTTGTTGAGAATGGTGGTTAGCTTAACCATGTGTTGATGAAAGAGGGAGCCAATTTACTTGGGGCGGGGAGGGGCACAGAGGGGTGACTTTGAAATGATGTCCTGGGTGTCCTCCTTTGCTCTTATGAGACAGAAGATGAGAAAACAAAGCTTTTGACGTCATCTTCACATTTGCAGAGAAATTAATTGCGAAACTTAAGGCAGTTTTTCCATTGCCCCCCATGGAGACCATAGCTATGTTTAAATCACGGAGTGCAAATCTGAACAGACTGAGAAAACTCCTTTCCAAGCTTTAGCTCCTGAAATATTCTGAACTTGCTTCATGAAATAAAAACTATCTTTAAAAAGTGTGGAAGAGGTGAATACACTTGACCAGTGTTTGTTCCTTGGTCCCTTCTAAGGAGGCACACTTCTCACAGGGTTGGCATTCTGTTCCAATGCCTACATCCTGCCACTCAGGATGTAGTTCTCACCACGGTTCCCATTCCCCTCTCCTCCACAACCCCCTCAACACACACATAAAACTGAGACAACAGATCCCCGATCACTGTGAAGTAAATAGCACAGTGTCTTTTTGGATTAGTCCTCCTCCAAACCACATCTCGTTGGGTGAACAACCTATGGATCAAGAAAAACTCGAATTCTTCCTGAATTTTTTGTTTAGTTTATACCGGATTAGTTCAATATAATAGAGACAACAAGGAAGAAAGAAAATGACATTTGAGCAGAACAGAATACACTACATGAAATTCTGACTGAATCTTAGAATTTAAGTAGGAACTACATAACTGCCCTTCAGTCCAATCTATTTATCTGAGAAAGGAAACTTTCCATCACACATGTAGACCAAGGACAAGACCAAGGTCAGCCTTCACTGTTCATTGAAAATTCTAACTGTGCTTAGTTTGAGGATGAGAGAAAAAAAATCACATGTGACCAATGGAAAATATTGCCAAGAAAGGTAAAGATTCAGAAGATAAAAGATACTTCTCAAAATAATTTAGAGTAGGACTCAGAAAAAAACTTCCAGGAACTGTTGACATCTTCAATAAAGTTCAAGCTACATGGTCACTATGGAGTAAAAGGAGACTGTTATAAATAACTAGTGGAGGCAAGACAAATGAGATCAAGATGGACTCCTTAAAAACAAGGAAAAAAATGCCATAGTCAAGTTAAAATTCATGTTAGAGACTGTAACAAGAAGCTCTAAGAAGATGTACATCAATGAAGTGTATGAGAAACTCAAGAGCCTTCTCAGAACTCAGAAGAATGAGACGCAATTAAAATAATACAAGAGGAAATGGCGGATACAGAGAATGGGAGACAGAGAAGAAAATAGGCAAACAAGTTTTCTTACAGGTGAGAACAGAAGCACAGAACCAAAGCAATCAGAGATAAAGCACACCCAATCTTTTCTGAGCAAACTGAAAAGTCTCATTGTGTTCTGAGTTATGACTGAGTAAAATGCACCTCTTGGCAAATGTTTGAATGATAAAAATAAAGGAAATTCTGATATTTTTAAACTGCACAAATAATGAAAAAATTGTGCATATATTAGTTAAGAAAATAATTTCCCACAAAGGACCTAAATCAAGCTGGTTCCAGACCTTCCCACCATATAATAAAATACAAGGAATCAAGGAAGAAATATACAAACAGTGATGAGAGAAGACTGTGGCTTAATTAAAAAAAAATTCTATGTAAGCTTCTTTTTCATGAGCTAAGGCAGAAATATGTTCTCAGACATGTGAGTGATCAGAATATATAGTACTTTATGTTCAAGTACATGAAGAGTTGCTCCTATTGACCCAGAAATAGAGCATAATCAAGGATTTAAAATTGCTTACCACCTTCAAAAAAGGACAACTGTAAGCAGTAAAGTCAGTTTTAAAAGGCAAGAGACTCAATTATTTTGGTATCTGCTAAGAATACTAAATATAACGTAAAAAAAACCCTCTGATAATCAGTAATAAACATTTTCTACTTCAAAATCATCCTCCTGCTTCCAAGAGCAGCACTGATAATCGTGTGCAAAGGTCTTACAAAGATTCCGTATCCTTCCTTCTCAACACTGTGTTCCAAGCCTTCAGTGTCAATTTCTTGGAACTGGCCTATATAATAAAACTATGTGACATCACAAGCTTAAAGAACAAGATTTTTTTTTTTTTTTCAGATTTTATTTGTTTATTGAGAGTGAGAGAGAGCATGAGCAGGGAGAGGGGCAGAGACAGAGGGAGAGAGAGAATCTCAAGCAGACTCCCCTCCGAGCCCAGAGGTAGGGCTTGATCTCATCACCCTGTGATCATGACCTGAGCCAAAATTAAGAGTCTGACACTCAAATGACTGAGCCACCCAGGTGCCCAAGAACAGGTCTTCTTAAGTTAGAAGAGATAAATTCAATGGGAATTCCTTATTAAAAACTTCAACAAACCAAGATCATCTCAAGACAATAGAAAAGACGTCATAAAACTTTTGGTTAAGCCTGATTTATTGTGATGTATTCCTTACTGCGAATATAGTTATGCATCTTCGTGAATACATAAAAAAGCTTACCATGAATAGGATGATACAAGGTGGGATGAGAATTATGTGGACAGAAGAGCAAACAATATGCTAATTTGAAAAGATTCCTGATAGTTACCAGTGACTATTTAGTTATGTTTTTTAATGAAATTTTTGTAATTTACAAAGGAAGAGAAGGAAATACTGCATGATTTAAGGCAGACCATTAATTTTTATATATTTTATAATGCTAATTTAGAACTAAATTTAATGTAATAACTTGTAGGATAAATAGGATTGATGATGTGTTCTGATCCTATTTCCAATTCAGTCTAGACTGTTAATTCTCTATTCAGTGGAGCCTCTCGACTTAATGGTTTACTCCTATGTGCCATGTTCTACTTCAACTCAAAACAACAAAAACAATAAGCCAATTCAAAATAATCTGTGGCCAAATCACAGATTCTCAGTGGAATTAGAGATACTGAGATTCCCACAAATTTTGTAATATTCTTTATCTTTGGAATACCAGTACAAAATTAAAAGTATTAAAAAACATTGAAATCAGTGGATTAAAATTGTATTTTTAACTGAATTCAATGCTTTGAACTCTATTCACTTGAATATATTTTTACCAACTCAGATGCTAATGGCCTCAAATCCAATTATCCTACAGATCTACCTGTAAGAGCCGAATGCCGAGAAAAACAAGGCATTTCATGGGACAGTAGAAATTGGAAAAGAGGATTTTGAAGGGATTAAGTCATCCAGTTATGGGCACAGCCCTAGAGTATTCACCTTTCCTACTTGCACAAAATTCAGCCAACCAACCCAGCCTGAATTTTCTCTTAATTGGCTGTCACAGTTTTTAAACCATAATTGGAAAACTTAATTCACACTGGGGTTAGAAAAATATTAGAAGCAAAAGACTAATAAATGTGACCATGGTTGGCATTATCAGCATAACTGATCACAATGTCATCTACCATCAGCTGAACATGTGGAAAAATAAAAAAGCGGACCAATTTCCGCAGGTAACTTTAAAGATGTTGGGGCACCTGGGTGGCTCAGTCAGTTAAGCATCTGACTTGGGCTCAGGTCATGATCTCGGGGTCCTGGGCTCAAGCCCTGTGTTGGGCACCCCAACACTTCTCCCTCTCCAACTGCTTCTCTCTCTCTCTTGCCTCTCCCCCACTCATACTCTTCCCCCCGCCTAATAAATAAATAAAATCTTAAAAAAAATAAAAATTTTAAAAAATGTTAAAGATGTCACTACACCTTGGGTCTGTCATTGTCAATATCGCTCAGAGATGAAGAATCCTACTGTAGCTCTAAACTTATCCTTCAAATTTCTGTTTCAGAACTACATTGAAAGGAGAAAAATAATTGCCAATCCAGCTCAAAAGAAATTCAACCTCTTAGTTTTAAGGCAAATTCTTTAATTTCTCCTGTGTCTGAGTGCCACTGTCTGCTTTTTAAGTCTGTTGTAACAGGTTGGTATGTCTTTCTTTTTCTTTTCCTTTTTTTTTTTTTTTTCTTTTTTTCTTTTTTTTTGGTATGTCTTTCTAAAACACCTGGCATTCAGGGTACCAGGTGGCTCAGTCAGTTAAGCATCAGCCTTTGGCTCATGTGGGGAGTCTGCTTCTCCCTCTGGCCCTCACTCTGATGATGCTCTCTCTTTCCCTCAAATAAGTAAATAACATCTTTAAGAGATAAAAAATAAAACACTTGGCATTCAATCCAAGCAAAAAGAGAAAAGACTTTGTGAGGTCTCTTCCAGTTGTGAGGATGTATCCAGTTCAAGTCCAACTCTAGGACTCTGTCCTTTCTCAACCTCCATCCTTGTTTCTGGCTCTAAAATGGGACTTGGTTCCAGGTCCTATCACCTACCTTCGATGGCCCCGTGTTTCAAGGGTCCAATTGCTGCTACCTTTTTCAGTAGTGCCATAAGAGTAATTAGACTTGTTCCAATAATTAAGTCTGAACAAAACACGTTATTCTGCTTTGCTTAAAAAAGTTTATGAAAAAAAAAAAAAAGAAAAAAAAAGTTTATGGATTTCTTCCCATTCAGTTTTCCCTCCCTTCCCCTGTGGCCCTGAGGATCCTGCTTGGGATTCTCCCTCCTTCTTCCCCGTCCCTCCCCCTCCCCACAGTCTCTCTCTGTAAAAATAAATTTAGAAAATAAAAATAAAAATATACTTTAAAAAAAGTTTATAGATTTAACTGTTGCCTCCACATCATCATTTCCTAAATCAAATAATGACCAATAGAATTTTCTTGAAACAGTCTTTTATAAATTTAAAATACTAGAAGAACTTGGACAACTTGCAAGTGAAACACAGGAGTATACAAAGTGGTTAAGATAAAAATCAGGGGTGTTTTAGGGGAAAGTAAGGGATAATTAAGCCAGTGGGAGTACACTTGCTGTGTTTGAACACCAAGTCAAATCGAGAGCTCCTACTAACAAAATCAAAAAACAGAAAATGCAAATGATGGTTACAGAAATCTTATTAGATGATAAAGAAAATAAGCTAGTGGTTCACATTTTCCAGGAATCAAAATACTAGAAAGAAACTGTCATCATCATTTGAATCCTATGAAAATGAACAGAGTCACACAATGGAAAATATCTTCATTTGAAGTTCTGGAAAATGATCAGTAAATTTGTGTTTATTTCTAGGGCAGTCATCTATTTCTGAAGCTTGATTTTTTCTATTATTTAATTAACAAATTCAATAATTCATGTAATTATTTAAATAATTATGAAAATCAAATTATGTTCTCTTTGAACTATTTTCTTTTATTGATCTATTAAGAAAAATTTATTCTAATTTTTAAAAAATGTTTAAATATTAGGTTATATGCCATTAAACATAATTTATTGCTGTTACTGTCTTCCATGTTTGACAGTAAAAAATCCTAACATTTGTAAAGAGAAAACATAAGTGACAGATTTTATGTGTAGAAAGAAGCCATAATTTGAACCTTAAATCATATAAGCCCAAAAGTCACTTTTTCTTCTTGTATAAGACTGACAACATTCTGCACTCTCCAAACCCCAAATAAAATAATAAAGAAAGCACAGGCTGAAAAATCATGAATGGATGCTTTCTAAGTGAGGAGTTGAGTAAAAAAGTTCCATTTACATACCAGAAGTAGAGCAACGTAAAAGAAACTATCAAAATATAAATTCCAGGCAATATCCTATTTGGTCTATGTTTTGATTTAAAAAAAAAAAAACCTATTTCTAATTATTGATATTTACTCTAATTCCTGCCAGAAGTGGAATACAAGATCAGGATATTATTTCAAAAAGAACACAGGTAATTACATGGTATACATTTTAAGGTGACTGTCTTTTATATTTCTGTGCTTGAGAACATTTAAAAAATTGGAAGTGCTGTCCTTAAACTTACTGTTATTTTATGGTTTTTGGTAAACTCAATACTCAAGATTTTCTCTTGTAGTCCACTTGTTAATAAACTTTATATAAGTATATTTGTCTACGTCGTCTAACAGAACCTCAAAAGTAACTTACATGCCCTTCATGTTATTTTGAGAGTCCCTTCTATTAAGAAGGGACTGTGTGGTTACTCATTTTTCCGTGAAACATAATTTGATTTTAAAGTAACTGAAAGGACATCTCAAGACTGAAATTCTGCTCTTCCAACAGAGTGTCTATCTGGACTTCAAATGTCATCATTTAAATAAAAATGTATTTCCTTGTTTTTTTAATCTCCCCCAAATTACAAGCATATATCAGTGGGAATTCTACTAAAGGCTTGGGACTTCTCCATCATCATCATCATCATAAGTATCTGGCACACAGTATGCACTCGAATGTTTACCAAATGAATGAATCAATGAATCACCAAATACCCATCTACTATATTTCAAGAAATTTATGTTTCAGGGGTGCCTAGGTGGCTCAGGCTTTAAGCGTCTCCCTTGGGCTCAGTTCATGATCCCAGGGTCCTGAGATCTAACCCCCCACCAATCCCCCCATCGAGCCTTCCCATCAAGCCTCATACTGAGCCCCACATCAGCTCCCTGCTCCACAGGAAGCCTGCCTCTCCCTCTCCCACTCCCCCTGCTTGTGTTCCCTCTCTCACTATGCCTGTCAAAAAAATTAAAAAAAAAAAAGAACTATATGTTTCATACATACTTTTCACATGTTATCTCACATGTCCATGTTTTATGTTTAATATTCACTGCAAACTTGCAAGTTAGGAATTCTAATCCTCACTGACACAAGAGGAAAGAGGTATGTGGAGGTTAACTGAAAATCAGTATCACAGTGCTGAGAGAGAAAGAATGAGGTTCTGTAGGGGCGGCTTTTTGGTTGTTTTGGGGGGGTTTTTTGGGGGGTTTGTTTGTTTTTTTTCAAAGATTTTATTTATTTATTTGACAGAGAGGAGAGAGATCACAAGTAGTCAGAGAGGCAGGCAGAGAGAGAGAGGGAAGCAGGCTCCCCGCTGAGCAGAGCCCTCTGTGGGGCTTGATCCCAGGACCCTGAGATCATGACCTGAGCCAAAGGCAGAGGCTTTAATCCACTGAGCCACCCAGGCGCCCCCCCCCCCTTTTTTTTTTTTGGTTTTTGTTTTCTGGTTCTGACACAGGGATTCTGAGGAGCCTGCATAGAAAAGCAGATCTTGGCAAGAGGTTGCCCTGGGTCCTACCTAATCCCCTTACAATTTCAGCGGCTTTCAAAATGAAAACTCCTTGAATATCTGTCTGCCTGCCTATTGTTTTCTTAGGCATTTCTGTTACAGGACAGGAACTTGCTGAAAACCCCGGGTCCCCTCATGTCACCCCTTTCTCTAGCTCCCCTGGCAGGTGCTGCTTGCAACCCTTGAGCCAAAAGCCAGAAGCTGGAAACAACCTCCAGAGTCCCTTTTACAATTGACTTGTTCATCCAAAGACCTGACCAGACCCGACCAGTCATGGCCCCAAGGCATCCAACCTCTGACCTTTCACTGACTTTTGGCTTCATTATAATGCTAAAAGCCATGCCCAGAGGTGGAGACTTAACATGCAAATGAAACAAGACTCGTGCAATTGGTTCTGTCAACTGAGCCTGAGCGACCAAGTTCCTGGGCTTTCCCGCCCCCACGGGTTTACCTGTCACTCCTTTTCAGCCTCAGCCCCTTTGAAATATTCCCTGGCCACTGTTTTGGGAGCAGCCAGGGAACCTTCTTCCTAAGACTGTCTGCCTTATGCCTGGGGCCTGAGCTTGCAACAAACACACCACGCCTTGCCTCTGTTTCTACAGCGATAGTCCGAGGACCCCGAGGTCACCAACAGTTCCAAATGTCGCTCTTCTTCTACGAAGCCTGCTACTAAAAGTATGAAGGTACTTTATGGTAGTTTTTCAATTCAATTAAAAATTCTGTAAGATATGGTCCACATACACAATGGGATATTATGCCTCCATCAGCAAGGATGAATACCCAACTTCTGTATCAACATGGACGGGACTGGAAGAGATTATGCTGAGTGAAATAAGTCAAGTGGAAAGAGTCAATTATCTTATGGTCTTACTTATGTGTGGAGCATAAGGAAAAACATGGAGGACATTGTCAGAAGGAAAGGAAGGGTGAATGGGGGGAAATCGGAGGGGGAGATGAACCAAGAGACTGTGGACTCTGAGCAACAAACTGAAGGTTTTGGAGGGTTGGGGGGCTGGGCGAACCTGCGGGTGGGTATTGAGGAGGGCACCTATTGCATGGAGCACTGGGTGTGGTGCATAGACAATCTGGTAACACTGAAAAAATAAAATAAAAGTATTTAGAAAAAAAAAAGAGGAAATGGAACTAGGTCTTGAAGATTAAGTGCAGTCTGACAGGGGACAACGTTTTTAGCACAGGGAACAGCAGGAGCTTACTGACTGCTATAAATGTTGGGCATATAGCAAGTTGGACAAAGTCTCTTGCATTCTAGAGTGAACTGAGTAAAATGCCAGGAAAACAAATGAATGAACAAAAATGCAAAGAGCAAGAAGAAGTTTGTCTTGGATTGAGTGCTCAGGGCAATAAAGAGGTTAAAGGGAAAGAAATTGAGCAGTGTCAGCTACAACTAGATACATCCGTGTGATTTGGCTTGGCGGTCTTCCTCTACACCAGAGCAGGTGTTCAGGAATGTTCTTTATTAATAGTAGCAATGACAGAGCAGGTATCATCTTCCTAAGTACCAGTTGCTCTGAAACACTATGGAGCTGTTCAAAAGAATGAGTTAGATCCCATTTTTGGATTATGAGTCCTGGCATTCATCAGCCTGCCCTGAGTGATTAAACATTTGAGTTCAAATATAGATTCCCTGTGGCAGCTCCCTCTCAACAGGTAGCACTATCACCAGCGTTAATAATCGAAAACTCCATAAAAAAGTAAAATAAAACAAAATATGTTGGCTAACTGAACATCATAAAAACTAAATAAATAAAATAATGTTGGCCAATTGAACATAATAAAAAATAAATGAAATAAAATAAGATAAAATAATAAGATAAAATGAAATGAAATGAAATAAAATAAAATAAAATAAAATAAAATAAAATAAAATAAAATAAAATAAAAT
>JAQQSY010002134.1:0-13896 GCA_028646535.1 Procyon lotor
CCCCCCCCCGTAGAAACTGTCTCTTGTGGGAACTAGAACTTTTAATCCCGCAGAGCCTAAGATTAGGAGGATGAGAAACACAAATTCAGAATTGGGCTATAGTATGGTCTCATTATTTCTTTGTTGTTGTTCACATTGACTTATCAAACAGATTAATTTATAAAACAAGCACAAATTTGTTTTCTTGTCTATAATGAATCCCTCCATGGGGCTAGTGGTGTGAATTAAAGAGGTGAGCTTCACCAGAGGTAGGTTCTGTGGCCTTGGAGGTCATGTTTTAATGTACCTTGCTTACACACTCTAGTTCTGCTATGCCTAATTCCAGTTGAATAATTTTCATTGTACCTTGGATTGTTGCTGCATCTACTGATCCTAAAAGTCAGTGGATCTGACCTACCAAGTTTGGGATGAGCAGTTCTGGTACATCTTTCATCTCCAGCCAGAGCCCAGTAGCATACCAAGAACAACTTTTCAATGGCAGTTTGTTCTTTGCTACAGTAGGAATGACCTTGCTCTAGAATATTAGGGGTCTCTATTGAAACTCTCCAATTTGGTCTTGCCAAAGACTAAGCCAAGCATCCATATCTGCCATATATTCTATACCACCATTATAGTTGATAGTGGTAGAGAAATTTGTGCCAGAGCCTTCACCTGCTTAAGAGACCCCTTTTGGATGCTGTTTGAAACTGGACAGTCTTCTGAGTCACCCCATAAATTGATCTGCATATTATTCCCAAATGGCAGTGCATGCTGCCTTTAAAATTCTAAGATGTCTACTGAGCACTGTGCAACTTTCTTAGTGTGAAGGGATACACTAAGAGAGGATGTTCTACATGCTCAGACCACTGAACTCCTCAACACTTCACCAATAAGGCCATCTTCTGAACATTTGTGGGATTTACCTCACAATTCTGACACTCATGTGTTTTATTAGAACATATAATGTACTTCTCATTTTATAGTTACTAGGCCATGATATGATTAATATGGTGCACGAAAACTATGTTCTGTGGATGACAAAACAATTAAGGTCTCGGTATGTTATACTTTCTCAAATATTAAGAGATTAATTATAGCTCTAAATGAGTAGTTATATATTGCCACTATTCCCACAAAAATGCAACTTGCCTTCTATCCTCTTCAGGAAGATTGAGAATAATTTTAGATCTAACTAATTTAACACTGTATGTTAACTATACTGGAATCAAAATAAAATAAAATATTTTTATACCTAGATAAAAAGCCTCACATCAGGTGTCAGATTCTGGTAATCTTATTCAGTAAAGTTAGAACATCCAACTTGGGATTTTTCAGGGAACATATTTATTAATTGAATAGGGATAGAATAAAAATAACTTCCTCTGCAATTCCACTTGGGATGGGATGTTTCTTCCATTTTCCTATCACAAATTGAGTTGTAAATTCAGGGATTTCACTTGGCCTCTTTTACCTTAATGACCTCACAAGTCAGAGAACCAATGTGATCATGGTTTCTGTCAGCAACTAAAAATATTCATCCTGATTATGCAACAAAAGACTAGGAAATAATCATTTGGTATTCTACAGACCCACAAGACACACTGACTAAAACTTGAGCCAAGATTCTATGTCTTGATCTGCCTTCAGGTGAGAGTGGGGATGACAGCATGGTATCATTTGACTCCTGTTTATCAGTGTCAGTACAGTAAGTCTTGAACATTTCTCTTTACTAGTGTATAATGTATCTGGGAACAAGAACTGATTATGTCTAGAAACTGGATAAGGGCTCTTAATTTTCCATAATGGTGCTGACCTTAATGTTCTATTTGTCTGTTCTTAATCCTGTTGAATATAGAGGTCGAACAATACATTTGTTTTCACCCCATCTGTCTTGTCTCTACTAACACATTTTTAGGCACTGCCACAGATCTCTGTAGTGGGGATTCCCTAATTACCATTCCAGCTGCTTGTTATTATAATTGCATTCATCTTGTCTCTGGTGGTTGTGTCCCCACCTGGCTTGTGCCATTCTGGAATCTTATCATCCCCATTGACTTTAGGGACCCTGGTTACATAGAAGCATCTCCTTCCATTAAATCTGACCTACAGAGGGAAGCCATCACTGAGTTGAAGGTAGCCTGCTCCCACACCTCCATTTATTACCTTAGTAATTATAATGTCAATAGTGTTCAACTCCATTCTAACAACAACAACAACAACAAATCAGTATTCCTCTTACAATTGTCTACCAAAAGGACAGCAGACTGGAATAATCCCCAGGGACATTAGCTGTCTCACATTTCTGGGCTGAGGCTGCATGTTAAGCTAGTAGGGTTTCAGAGGACTTGGGGAAGATCCTAGAGAGAAAGAAGATAAATGCATGGCACACACTTGATATGGATTTGTCAGCAGGAACTGAGTATTAACTTTTATCAAACTATCCATCATAGCTATGGATTAATTCAGACAAAGGGTGAAGGAATATGCTAGGGGGTTAAAAGATATCTGCTACTCTTGAAAAGGGCAATGACATATAAAGGAGTCTGGATACTTAAGGGAGGTAGAGAAAACCTACAAGGTCACAGAATCACAGATGGGTAAATATTTGTCCTCAGAGAATGTGGTCAGAGATAGAAAAGTGGTTTTATTGATACTCTCTTTTTCCAAACAACTAAAATTTATGGTTGTATGAGTACATGAAACCCAGGGGGCTGAGCATCTGCACAAGAACATGGATGAAGTGGTAGAATCAACTGTGGGTCTTGTTCAAGGACTAAATTTAAGATTTCAAGTATAAAAAAGAATATAAGGAGCTCATGTGAGAGTTCAGAAATGAAGACACCCCTACACTACTACCACATACACAGCTTTGCCTGTCATGGAGAATGGGGTAAAAGGCAGTCCAAAGTTTGGGATCTGGTGGCACAGGGAAGGTAACATTGTCTAACTTCCTACGCACCCAATTAAGTATTCATCACATGTCACTTAGTGTTCATTAGAATTCTTTGGTGGAGGTGGTTAAATAGCTGTCATTTATGCAAGCCATATAGAATTTTTTTATTTAAAAAAATAATCAGACTATTACAAATAAAGCTCAATTTCCTCTTCCTTTTTTTCCCCACTCCTGATCTTCTCCATATCTGCTTCTCTCACCAACAGAGGTACCCACTCATGTGAGTTTATAAGTGATACATTTTCTTTACATTTATACACAGTCATGAGCTCACAAGAAATATACAATATTGTCAGGCATTTTTATAAGCATGGTTTCCAAATGCCTGTTTTAAGAGTCCTAGCAAGAAGGTAGGGGCATACTATCCCTTTTCTTTTGATTAGTGATCATCCCAGGACGGCCAGGAGATGGGATTACAATGCCAAAAGCAGTTATCCTGAGAAACTAATTATGTGGAGTACTTGTGAAAAGGAACACTGAACTATGTGTTTATGTAATAGATTTTAGGGAAATATCAGGTCCCACTGGGGACCTGGAGAACATTATGTTACATGAAATAAACCAGACACAGAAAGACAAGTAGTGTATAATAGAAAGACAAGTAGTGTATAATCTCACTTATATGTGAAATTTAAGGGTCAAACTCATAGAAGCAAGAGTAGAATGGTGGTTGCCAGAGGCTAGGGAAATTCACAAGTGAGGACAGTTAAACAGTTACAAAATTTCAGTATATAAGATAAATAAGTTCTGGAGATCTTTTATACAGTATAGTGCTTTAGCTACCAATACTAATTTATATACATAAAATTTCCTCAGAGAGTATATCTTATGTTAAGTTTTCTACACACACACACACACACACACACACATACACACAATATGAATTATAACAGAGTGCAGAAGGAAACTGGATGGTGACAGATATGTTTATGGCCTTGATGGTAATATTTCACAGGTATATACATACGTACTCCAACATCGCCTAGTTTTATAAATTAGGTACGTGCAACTTTTGCATATTAATTATACCTCAACAAAAAGGTTTAAAAAGTATATGAGACCACCTAATGTCAAAAATCAATCCAGCATTAATAATGCACTGAGAAGATGCAAAGGAGCTTTATCCCACAGATGAACATAAAGGAAGAAACAGCTACTAAAAATAAAATGTGTCTGAATCTGGGATACCATTATGGTTCTGTGTTGAGTAGAGAGAAGGTGACTGGTTAAGTGTTTACCAAATGTGATGCAGAGAAGGAGTGATGTGCATGTTGGAAGAACAAGTCAAGAGCCCCCCTGCAATGAATGTACATAGGAGTGGGTGGGAGAGAGATTATCTATCACCATATTAACATTTATTCTTAAGACATGGAAATAAGACTTAACAGGATGTTATTATCTTTTTAGCCTGAATCCATTATTCATATCAGATAAGAATACATCTTCCCTCAATTTATTAGCAGTAGTTAGAAACTTTTGTTCTTCCTGAAATATTTATTTAGAATCTCATGTGTTCCAGCAATAATTTTCAGGCATAGCTTCAACAACAATTATATTCTATAATTACCTCAAAGAGAATGTAGGGATTTTAATACCCCATATAAGATAAAAAATATGTGAAAGCAGCTTACCTGATCTAAAGCAGAAGCTAGCAAATTTTTTCTATAAAGGCCAGGTATTAAGTATTTTCAGCTTTCTGGCCTTATAAATTCTGTCTATACTATTTAACTCCATTGTGGCTCAAAGCCATAGGCAATACATAAAGAAATCAGCACAACTGTGTTACAGTAAAACTTTATTTACAAAAAGAGTTGGCATGCCAGATTTGGCATATAGGCCATACTCTGCCAACCCTGCTTTCTTTCTCCCTCTCATAAACTCTTCTGATTCAACACTTCATAATTAGTTATTTTTTTGTTATTATTTTTTTAATTTGGGAGTTTTTCTCTCCTCTGATGTCCCATTATTAATATGAAGTAACTCCTGAAAGGAAAATAATGTATTCTATCAGTTCTAAACTTAGCAAATTTGGTTCTTATTTCCAATTACATCTGTCCAATATCTATAAGAGAAAAATTGTTATTTTGGAGTGTTCAAAAATTATATCCAGTTCAGTGTCTTGGGTTGAAATGTATGGCCCTGAGTCTGCTCTTTCTGTAATGTCTCCAATGTGGTAAGAAAAAGACAGTCACATGGTTCTTATTGTAATCATTACTACTGTAATGGCCAAGTGCTTTAGCACTTAATCTCTCAATACTTTTATTTATTATTTTAAATTCTGTCTAGCTTTAGTGAGGTGAACTTGAAAACACATATATGCTTAAGATGCACAACATTATAGTTTGATATACGTATACACTGTGAAATGATTACCATAATCAAATTAATTCACACATCTATCACCTCACATAGTTAATGTGTGTGTGTGTGTGTGTGTGTGTTCAGAACACTTCTTACTTTTCAATTGTGCTTTATTTCAAGCCACCACTGATGATAACTCAAATACTTGGAGTGCCACTACTTTCCATAGATTATCAAAAACTCATTTAGCAGTATCAATGAGGCTACCTGTCTACACACAAACCAATGAGATGAGATAACCATCCTACTTTCCAATCTTTCATAGGTAGTGATCTGGGATCATTTCTCTTTCAATTTGGATCCAATCAGGAAAACACATACATATTGGTTATTACAAAGAAACTCATTTATAAAAGTAACTGTTTACAACTATGTTGGAAGGATTGGAGATGCAAAATGATGAAACATTAGGAGAAAAAAAGATTTCTCTGCATGTCACCTCAAGATTAAGAAAAAAGAAACAGGAAGGGATGGGGAGGGAGACAAACCATAAGAGACTCCTAGACTTACGAAACGAACTAAGGGTGGCTGGGAGGCAGGGGGTAAGGATGGGGTGACTGGGTTGTGGACATTGGGGAGGGTATGTGCTATGTTAAGTGCTGTGAAATATGTAAGCCTGACGATTCACAGACATGTACCCTGGGGCAAATAATACATTATATGTTAATAAAAAATAAAAAAAGGAAAAAAAAAGAAAAAGAAAAAAAAAGATTAAGTGATACAGTTCATGCCTCGTTTGTTGCTCATAAGTCTGCATTTTTTGGAGGTTCTATTGTTCTGTACCTGCAGGAGTTACTGAAATCCTGCTGGTGAGCTCATATTTCTAGCACGTGTAGTCACTTTGTCCCTCCTGCTATAATATAATAAGACTGTAGGATTTAAGAACAGAGGGTTTCTCCCTTCCTTTTCTCTTCTAAGCTCCTAACAGTGTTTCCAATTGGCAGAACTTAACAAGAAGCTTGGAATTAAAAGAATCTTGGAAATGCAGTTTTCAGTACCTCAGTCCCAGTTATTCAGAGCAAAGCACTGAAGGGTTGGTATGGGGCTAGGCAACAATCATTGAGTAATTAACAAGTTTAAACTTTAAGTAAGTGATTAATTAGAGTTTGTTGTAAGGTTTATATTATAAGGTACAATCTATGGATATGAATTATTGGACATATTGATTAAGAATATCAGCTCTTAGTCCTAGGATTGCCCAGCCTATGGCCACTTCAGCTACAATAGTCCTTTTAGGGCACCTTCTGCATGGGTATATGTGCAACACTTTAATTTGAACCCATGTTAACTTTAGCTGTCCTTCCAAGGTTCCCTCTGCACGAGGGGCCCTAGGATTGTCCTGGCTCAGGCCCAGTTCAGGTCCAGGCATTCCACCAGGGCAACCCCAGCACAGTGTATCCAAGGTGACACAGCTGATGCCAGACACTGCTCCAGCAAGCCAGCCGAAGTACCAGGCACACAAGGTCTACACAGAGGATGACCATAAACAAGACCATTCCTTCAAGTTTAGGTGAAGTAGTGGTTCAACCCAAATCACAGAAGCACACACAGATGTCAAGCAGGGAGAAAAAGGAATATTCTCCAATATAAAGAACAAGACAACCTCAGAAAAAGAACTTTTAAATAAGGAGATAAACAATATGCTTGATAAAGAGTTTTAAAGTTGCTTTAAAAAGCAAAGCTGCTTACTGGACTGGAGGAAAGAGTGGTAGAACTCAGTGAGAATTTCAACATAGAGACAGAAAATATAGAAAAGAACAAGAGTTGAGTAATAAAATAAATGAAATGAAAAATACACTAGAGGAGATCAACAGATTAGAAGATGCAGAAGAATGCATCAGAAATTTGCAAGACAGGGTAATGGAAAGCACGCAAGCTGAAGAACACAAAGGAAAAAATTTTAAAAAGTGAGGATATGTTAAAGGATCTCTTGGACAACATCAAGTGAATTAACATTAACATTATAGTGTTCCAGGAGGAGAAAGAGAGAGAAAGTAACGGAAAACATATGTGAAGAAATTACAGCTGAAAACTTCCTTAATTTGGAGAGGGAAACAGACATCTACATTTAAGAATTACAAAGAATCCCAAACAAGATGCACTCAAGGATATCCACACTATGTTACATAATAATTAAAGTGACAATGTTTAAAGATAATGAGAGATTTTCTAAAGCAGCAATAGAGAGGCAAAAAGAGCCAATAAGGCCGTTTTTTAGCAGAAATTTTGCAGGCCAGAAGGGAAGGGCAAGATGTATTCTAAGAGCCAGAAAAAACAAAAGCAAAAGCAAAAACAAATAACTACAAACAAGAATACTCTATCTGGCAAGAATATCTTTCAGAACTGAAGATCATTCAGAACTGAAGAACAGAAAAATACCTTCCTAGACAAACAAAAGTTAAAGGACTATATTGACACTAAACTAGCCTCACAACAAATGTTAAAGGGACTTCTTTAAGTGGAAAAGAAAAGGACATAAACAGAAATCATATAAATTACATACAAATTATATAATTTACATACAAAGATAAAAATTATGACAACATATACATAAAATGTATAAAGTGGAGAAAAGGGAAGTTTTTAAGAATGTGTTTGGACTTAAGTGACCATCAACTTAATACAGACTGCTATATAGTTAGGATGCTATTCACGAACTTCACTGTAACCACAAACAAAAAAACCTGTAATATATACCCAAAAAAATGAAGTCAAGTGTAACAGTAAAGAAAATCATCAATCACAAGAGCAAGAAAAGAAGGGAACAGAGAACTATAAAAACATAAAAAATTAACAAAATTGTGATAAATACATACCTGTCAATAGTCACTTTAAGTGTAAATGAACTAAATGGTCTAATAAAAAAAAAACATAGTGTGACTGAATTAAAAAAATAAGACCCATGTATATATTGCCTACCAGACTCTTACTTCAAATCTAAACACACATACGGACTGAAAGTTAAGGAACGGAAAAGGTGTTCCATGTAAATGGAAAAAAAAAAAGAAAACACCAAGGTAGCAATACTTGTATCAGTCAGGATAGGCTTTCTAATAAGAGGATATAATAATTGTAAATACCTATGAACCCAACATAGGAACATCCCAATAAGCAAAGCAAATTTTAACAGACATAAAGGGAGAAATCAAAATAATAATAATGTTGGGAGAGGTTGTGGAGAAAGGGGAACCCTCTTACACTGTTGGTAGGAATGCAAGGTGATACAGCCACTTTGGAAAACAATGTAGGGGTTCCTCAAAGTTAAAAATAGAGCTACCCTATGACCCAGAAATTGTACAACTGGGCATTTACCCCAAAGATACAGATGTAGTGAAAAGAAGGGGCACATACACTCCAATGTTTATAGCAGCAATGTCCACAATAGCCAAACTGTGGAAAGAGCCGAGATGTCCTTCAACAGAAAAATGGATAAAGAAGATGTGGTCCAAATATGCAATGGAATATTATTCAGCCATCAGAAAGGATGAATACCCAACATTTGCATCAACATGGATGGAATGAAGGATATTATGATAAGTGAAATAAGGCAAGCAGAGAAAGACAATTATCATACAGTTTCACTTATTTGTGGAAAATAAGGAATAGCATGGAGGATATTAGGAGAAGGAAGAGAAAAATGAAGGGGAAAAATTAGAGCGGGAGATAAACCATGAGAGACTATGGACTCCAGGAAACAAACTAAGGTTTTAGAGGGAAGGGGACAGGGGAATGGGTTAGCCCGGTAATTGGTACTAAGGAGGACATGTATTGCATGGAGCACTCAGTGTTATACACAAACAATGAATCATGGAACACCATATCAAAAATTAATGCTGTATTGTATGGTGACTAACATAATAAAAAAAATTTAAAAATAAAAAAATATTAAAATAAAAGAAAATAAAACAACGATAGCAGGAGACTTTAATACAACACTAAAATCGATAGATAGATCATCCAAGCAGAAAATCAATAAGAAAGCTGTTTTGTGTGTGTGTGTGTGTGTGTGTGTGTGTGTGTGTGTGTGTGTGTGTGTTTTAAGTAGACTCCACACTGGAGCCCAACATAGGGCTTGAACTCATGACCTTGAGATCAAGACCTGAATGGAGATCAAGAGTTGGACATTTAACAAACTAAGCCACCCAGATGCCCCAGAAAACAGTGTATTTGAATGACATATTAGAAGAGATGAATTCAGTGCTTCCTTTGACAGTATATATACTAGAACAGATAAATTTAACAGATAAATATAGAACATTCCATCCCTAAACAAGAGAATACACATTCTTTAAGTACACATGGAAGTCTCTCCAAGGTACATCACATTAAGCCACAAAACAAGTCCCAATGAATTTAAGGTGACTGAAATCAAATGAAGCATCTTTTCTCACCACAATGATATAAAACTACAGAAAATAATAAGGAAAACAACAGAAATAACACAAACATGTGGAGGATAAACATGACACTAAATAGCCAGTGGGTCATCAAAGAAATCAAAGATGAAATAAAGGAATACATGAGACAAATGCCAATGAAAACAATGCACTATAGTTATACAGACCGACCTTAAGAAATAAGAAAAAGCTCAAATAAACAATATAACCTGACAACCCAAGGAATTAGAAAAAGAACAAACAAAACCCAAGGTTAGTAAAAGGAAGGAAATAATAAAGATCAGAACAGAAATAAATGAAATAGAGCCTAAAAAAAAAAAAAATTGGAAAGATCAATGAAACCAAGGGCTGCTTCTTCCAAAAGATAAACAAGATTAATAAACCTTTAGCCAGACTTATTAAGAAAAAAATAGAGGATGAATACATAAAATCAGAGCAGTAACAACCAACACCAGAGAAGGATTATTAGAGAAAACTATGAAAAATTATATGCCAACAAATTGAATAACCTAAAAGAAATAGATAAACTAGGAGAAATGTATAAAAATGGAAAAACCTAAAACTAAACCAGGAAGACATAGAAAATTTAAACAAATTACTAGTAATAAAATTAGATTGGTAATTAAAAAAACTCCTAACAAGCAAAAGTCCAGGACCAGATGGATTTACAGATGAGGTCTACCAAATATTTAAAGAAGAGTTCAGGGGTGCCTGGGTGGCTCAGTGGGTTAAAACCTCTGCCTTCAGCTCAGGTCAGGATCCCAAGGTCTTGGGATCGAGCCCTGCATTGGGCTCTCTGCTCAGCAGGGAGCCTGCTTCCTCCTCTCTCTCTGCCTGCCTCTCTGCCTACTTGTGATCTCTCTCTGCCAAATAAATAAATAAAAATCTTTTAAAAAAGTAAAGAAAGAAGAGTTCATACTGATTTTCGTCAAACAATTCCAAAAAATAGGAAAGGAAGGAAAGCTCCAAATACATTGTGCAAGTACAGCATTACCTTGATACCAAAACCAGACAGAGGAACTATAAAAAAAAAAAGTACAAGCCAATATATCCAATGAACATATATGTAAAATATTAGCTCGCTGCATTTACCAATACACTAAAACAATCACTTAACATGATCAAGAGGGGCTTATTCTTGGGATGCAAGGATGGTTCAATATTTGCAAAATTATTCAATGCAATATGCCACATCAACAAAACCAAGGATAAAAATCATATGGTAATCTCAGTAGATGCAGACAAAGCACTTGACAAAATTCAACAGCCATTCATGCTAAAAGTTGTCAATACAGTGGGTTTAGGGGCACCTGGGTGGCTCAGTCGTTAAGCGTCTGCCTTCAGCCCAGGTCATGATCTCAGGGTCCTGGGATCGAGCCCCGCATCGGGCTCCCTGCTCAGCGGGAAGCCTGCTTCTCCCACTACCATTCCCTCTGCTTGTGTTCCCTCTCTCGCTGTGTTTCTCTCTGTCAAATAAATAAAATCTTTAAAAAAAAAAATACAGTGGGTTTAGAGGGAACATAATCAACATAATAAAGACCTTATATGAAAAACCCACAGCTAACATCATACTTGATGAAAAACTGAGATGCCTTCCTCTATAATCAGGAACACATCAAGGGTGTCCACCAGCATCACTTTTTATTCAACATTATACTGGAAGTCTTATTCACATCAATCAGACAGGAAAAATAAATAAAATACATATGAGCTAGTTAGGAAGAAGTTAAACTGTCACTATTTGCAGATGACATAATACTACATATGGAAAACCCTAAGGACTCCACCAAAAAACTATGAGAAATAATAAATTCAGTATATTTGCAGGATATAAAATAAACACACATAAGTCAATTGTGTTTCTATACACTAATAATGAAGTAGCAGAAAGAGAAATTAAGAGAACAATTCTACTTACAACTATAACAAAAAGAATCAAATACTTAAAAATAAAATTAAGCCAAGAAGTGGAAGACCTGTATTCTGAAAACTATAAAACACTGATGAAAGAAATTGAAGATGACATAAACAAATGAAAATATATTCTAGGCTCATGGACTATAGAAACCAATATTGTTAAAATGTCCATACTATCCAAAGCAGTCTACAAATTCAATCTCTACCAAAAATCCAATAGCATGTTGCACAGAACTCGAACAAATAATAATGCAATTTGAATGGAACTACAAAAGACCCTGAAGAGCCAAAGCAATTTTGAGCAAGAACAAAGCTGGAGGCATCATAATCCCAGACTTCAAGGAATACTACAAAACTATAGTAATCAAAACAGTATGATGCTGGCACAAAAACAGACACATAGATCAGTGAAACAGAAGAGAGCCCAGAAATAAACTCACTTATTTCTTATATATCCACTTATATGGTTAATTAATCTATGGTAAAGTAGGCGAGGTATTCAATAGAGAAAAAGACAGTCTCTTCAATAAATGGCACTGGGTAAACTGGACAGCTACATGCAAAAGAATGAAACTGGACTTTCTTATACCATGTACAAAAGTAAACTCAAAATGGGTTGAAGACCTAAATGTGAGACATGGAAACATAAAATTCCTAGAAGAAAACATGGGCAGTAATCTCTTTGACATTGCCTTAGAAATTTTTTCTAGATATAACTTCTTAGGCAAGGGAAACAAAAGCCAAAATAAACTATTGGGACTAAACAAAAATAGAAAGCTTTTGCCCAGCAAAGGAAACTGTCAACAAAGCAAAATAGCAATCAACTGAATGGAAGAAAATATCTGCCAATGATACATCTGATGAGGAGTTAATACCCAAAATATATAAAGAATTTAAACAGCCAAAAAGCAGCAAAGAAAAAAGCCACCAAATAATCCAATTAAAAATGAGCAGAGAGAAGCTCCGGGGTGACCCAGTCAGTTAAGCATCTGCCTTTGGATCAGGTCATGATCCCGGAGTCCTGGGATTGAGCACCATGTCAGGATCCTGGCTCAGTAGGGAGTCTGCTTATTCCCCTAACCTTCCCTCCTCTTGTGCTCTCTCACTCTCTCATAGAAATAAAATCTTTAAAAAAATAAATTTAAAAAGTGGTCAGAGGGCCCAAATAGACATTTCTCCAAAGAACACATATAGATGGCCAATAGGCACATGAAAAACTGCTCAACAAGAATAATTAGGAAATGCAGACCAAAATCATGATGAGATACCATGTTACACCTATCAGGATGGCTACAATCAAAAAGAAAAGAATTAACAAGTGTTGGCAAGAATGTGGAGAAAAAGGAAACCTTCATACACTGTTGGTGGGAATGCAAATTGGTGTAGTCACTGGATAACACTGAAAAACAGCATGGAGTTTCCTAAAAAATTATAAATAGAAATACCATATAACCCAGTAATTCCACTACTGGACATTTATCCAAAGAAAATAAAAACCCTAATTTGAAAAGACATATGCACCCCTATGTTTATTGCAGCATTATTTACAATGGCCAAGACATGGAAGGAACCAAAGTGTCCATGGATAGAGGAATGGATAAAAAAGATTTGGTATAAATGCACATTCATGCACACACACAAATGGTTATTACTCAGGCATAATAAATAATGAGATCCTGCCATTTGCAACAATATGGATAGACTTAGAGGGTGTTATACCAAGCAAAATACATCAAACAGAGAATGACAAATACCATACGATTTCACTTATATGTGGAATCTAAACAAAACCAACAAACAAAATACAGAAATAGACCCTTCATACAGAGAAGAAATTAATGTTTTCTAGAGGCAGGGTGGTGGGTGGGTGGACAAAATAGGTGAAGAAGAGTGAGAAGTAAGGCTTCCAATTATGGAATGAATAAGTTACAGGGATGAAAGGTACAGCATAGAAAATATAGTCAATGGTATTGTAATAGTGTTGTGCAGTGACAGATAGTAGCTATACTTTTGGTGAGCACAGTTATCATCTATAGACTTGCAGAATGATAGTGTTGTACACCTGAAACTAATGTGACATCAAGTCCCAATTATACTTCAATAAAAGAAAATACAAGACTTAAAATTGTGAACAATGATAATTAGCATCATATGCATAGTGCCTGCTATATACTTATTTTTTTTAAGATTTTTTTTAATTATTTATTTGACAGAGAGAGAGATTACAAGTAGGCAGAGAGGCAGGCAGAGAGAGAGGGGGAAGCAGGCTCCCCGCTGAGCAGAGAGCCC
>JAQQSY010002135.1:0-13895 GCA_028646535.1 Procyon lotor
AAGAGACTGCTAGACTCACGAAACGAACTGAGGGTGGCTGGGAGGTGGGGGAGAGGGTAGGGATAGGGTGGCTGGGCTGTGGACATTGGGGAGGGTATGTGCTGTTAAGTGCTGTGAAATGTGTAAGCCTGATGATTCACAGACATGTACCCCGGGGCAAATAATACATTATATGTTAATAAAAATTAATTTAAAAAAATGTGAGCAAATGAAATGCTAATTAGTGAGGCACCTGGGTGGCTCAGTCAGTTAAGCCTCTGCCTTTGGCTCATGTCATGATCTCTGGGTCTCTATCTCTCTCTCAAATAAATAAATGAAATCTTTTTTTTTTTTAAAGACTTTATTTATTTATTTGACAGAGCGAGAGAGATCACAAGTAGGCAGAGAGGCAGACAGAGAGAGAGGGGGAAGCAGAAAGCCCGACGCGGGGCTCAATCCCAGGACCCTGAGATGATGACCTGAGCCGAAGGCAGAGGCTTTAACCCATTGAGCCACCCAGGTGTCCCAAATAAATAAAATCTTTAAAAAAAGAAAAATGATAACCAGCTTTACTATAGCAGTCATTTCACTATGTATATGAAAACATCATGTACACCTTACATATATAATTTTATAAAATTATAAATAATTTTTTATATAAATATAAAAAAATAAAAGAGCTATACTCTTAAAGCACAAGTCTGAACATACCATTTTCCAACTTGACAACGTTTTGGGGGCATTTATTTTGGAGAAAAAAAATCTAAACACCTTAGCATGACATTTAGGGCTCTCCCTTCTGCAGCCTCAATCTCCTCTGCTATACTCATCTGCTATTACACACACACACACACACACACACAATGTGATGCCCTATCATTCTGGACTGTTTATCACGGCCCAAATAGTTCATAGATTTTCTTGTCACTAGGTGTCTTTTCATATTTTGATTTCAATCCCAAATAGTCTTTCTCCAGCCCCACCTTCCACTGACTTCCTCTCCAGCTTTCGAAACCATACCCATTGTTCTGGGTCCAGCTTATGGTAGAGCTAATGAAGCACTATCCAGCCTCCCAGTCAGAATGACCCCTCCTTCCTCTGTGCCCCAGGTATTTTTTTTTACTACACTTATTTGCACCACTTGTTTTCACCTGAGCTTATAATATAAATCATTTTTGTGTGTGTATCTCCCCCCACCAGTTAGTAACTCTCTTGATGGCTTACACACAACAGACAATCAATAAATATTTGGTGAACTGAATTAAATGCTACAGACCAAAGTAGTTTCCTTCACACTTTTAATTTTTCTAGAATACACCATTCTCAGGTGTTATTATCTACTGGTCCTTCCCATTTCAGCAAAAATGACTTAGAAGAAGCAATACATTCCTTTTGTGAAGAACTCAGGACTAGTTTTTGTTGTTGTTGTTTTGTTGTTACTATTGTTTTTTAAATACATGGAGGTGAAACAGAATTTTTTAAAAAGTACCTTTTTTAAATCAAGTACTGCTAAAGGTAAATGGATGAATTTCTAAGAATAGCAACATGCTTCTCTATTTGAAACGAAGGTTTGTTCTTGGGGAAAAACAGCTTAAAAATAAATTATCTAAATTTGGTTTTAAAGATAACCCATAATTCTGACCACACAGCAAAGCAATTTCTTTCCTTTAATAGAATCAGCACATAGTCTTCTTTCATCTTTTTTTTTTAATGGCTGGCTTCGGTGTTACCTGTTAAGTGGATGAGGCAAAGATTATGTGATTAAAAAACTCAATGACTTTAGAACTCCAAAAGCCTCATGATCTACAGCCCATTCCACATGTGCCATTTTCATTCTATCCCAGCCCTATCTTCTATGGCAAGCATGGAACTAATCTTATCACAGCAGAGTTCTGTGTTCTTTTTCTCTACTGAATTTTGGATGCCTCGAGGACAAAGACATCCCTATTCACATTTGCACTCCTAGCTCAGTGATTAGCAATTTATAAGCACTCAACAAATATAAGTGCTAATTAAATGAAAGAACAAACTGATGACAATGAAGTTGAACAGCAATCTGACATCATGGATAAAAGAGGGTCTTTGGGTGAAAAGACTTGAGTATAAATATTACTTCATAGTTTACAAAGCATTTTTATATACAAAGCCCAAGAATCCCATGAAGTGATAGTATAGCCACTAGTATCATTGGCGAGATATTTCTCTCTTCTGTATTTATAATAGAATTGCATTTCCTGGCAACCACGGGCTTGGGTGGGACCATATGACCCACCAATGATTTGAGTACGCAAGTGACATTTGTCATCTCCACACTAGAGGACTCAGTTAACAATGCAAGATTCCCGAACTCTCTCTTTTTCTTCTGGCAGAGAAATAGGTAGCGTTCCATATGCTCTGTCAGCTCAAGTCCTGAATGACTATGACAAGAACAACCCCGTCCTCTCCTGCCAATTTCTAAAGACCAAGTTGCTTAGGTGAGCAAAAATTTTAAAAATGTTCTCAAAAGCCACTCAGATTTGTAGGTCATTTGTTGGCATAACATAACCTATGCTATCTGACTCACATAGGCAGGCAAAATAATCACTGCTCTCCACATTTAATAGTAACAAAACTGACTTACAGAGAAACCAAGGGACATTTTTAAGATTTTATTAGTCAATAGCTAGAAGGGTACTAAGTGGCAGAAATAGAATTCATTACCTGTAAATGTAAGCAGGGCATTTGTATACCAGTTTTTAAGGGAAAAAAATGTTTAATGGATTTATTTAATTGAACACAATTGTGTATGTCTGTATACGTGTGTGTTACATATATAAACACACATATATACACTTTTAGAACAGATGTAAGATAAGGTAGAAGTAATTGGGGCACTTGGGTGGCTTAGTCATTAAGTGTCTGCATTTGGCTCCGGTCATGATCCCAGGACTCTGGGATCTAGCCACACAAGTCAGGCTACCTGATCAACCGGCAACCTGCTTCTCCCTCTCCTCTCTGCTTGTATCTCTCAGTATCTCAGCTGCTATCTCTGTCTCTCTCTCTCTCAAATAAATAAATAAAATCTTTTCTAAAAAGTAATCAAAATAAATTCTAGAATAATTACATTAAAATATTTAGTTTTAGTCTTCTTCAGCGAAAACTTTTAAATTTATTTTTAAACCTAAAATTGTTTATAAGTTTAATTTACAAAAAAGCCTGAAATTTTAGAATTGTGTGTACATACCAACTATCTTGAGTTTTTGAAATTATGTCCTTGTTTTAAAAAAGAAGATTTTTTTGTTTATTTGAAAAATGAACTTGATTTCTAATTAAGCTATCTTCAGATACTTTCCAGTAATTAGATACATTATAATTATATATTCTTGTCAATGTTGCTTGCATCTTTTAGAATTATTACCAGAATAACAAAAAATATTTTATATATTTATAATTATTAAAGTATTATGTGGATTATGAACTAAAATATACTTTTCTGGTTTTGGTACATAATCTCAGAATTTGCATTTCTGTTGCTGAAATTCATTACATTTTTTCTTACTCTCATTAACTGTGACAAATAATATACAAACAAACTAATCTTTCCTTGGAACAATAAAAAGTATTTTCAAGAATGTTAATTAAATATCATTAGTACTGTGCGGTGCAGGGTACCATGAATGTCCTTCCTTTTTCCACCAGCAATTTCTATCTTTAGGCAACTGAAAGCATTTTCTCTAATTTTCATCTTACTCTTCAAGTAAATCATACAAATGGACTGGGGAACAATGTTCCCATTTCAATTCAAATTAAGAAGCCATTTCAATTCAAATATATCCATACATAAAACCTGAAATCCTGAATGGTTTTCATGATCACAGTATTGCCCTGAGAAATTTAACCACTTAATGACCTAGGATCAATTGACAAAGTACCTGTTCAGATACTTCAGAGAGAAAAAAATCTACAAAACGATAATTATCAAATAAGTAATTTATATTCCCAACTACCATAATCATCCCCAGAATACCAATGTCAGAACACTAGAAAAGTATAAAGGATGGTAGGCTGAATCAGTTAAGGATCTCTGACTGAATGCAACAGAAAATAACCCTTGTTAACTTAAGAAAACTGAATGCATTGGAAAGATACTGAGTATCTCACAGAATCCCAAGGACAAGTTAAGGTCTTGGGGAAAACAAGGACAAGTACTTTGGGGTGCTTCTAGCCCATAACAAAAGAAGTTGTTACCACCAGAATGAATTGGTTCAAAATGATTGCTTCCTTGTGACAAGGTCAAGATTCCTACAAGGAAAAATCTTAATTCTTCTAGCTTCAATCACATGCACAAATTCTGGCCAGGGAATGGAGTATGGCTCCTCCGCTGACTGTCCTATCAAGACAAAGCAGGATGATGTTGGGGTAGGAAGGTGCAGGGGATCCTTTTTCAGGGGACAATTGGCATATTATTAGCAAAATAAGAGGGGATGCAAGCTGAGCATTCAAAAATCAGATGTCTAGCTGTTTTACAGTTAAAAGCTCAAAGATGGGGGACCTGGGTGGCTCAGTGTGTTAAGCCTCTGCCTTCGGCTCAGGTCATGATCTCAGGGTTCTGGGATCGAGCCCCGCATCGGGCTCTCTGCTCAGTGGGGAGTCTGCTTCCCCCCCTCTCTGCCTGCCTCTCTGCCTACTCCATATACAGGTACCCCTTAACTACACCAGCTAAAAGCAAAGAGAAGGGTTAGGACTAAACTTAGGGAAAAGTATTCAAATTCTTAAGTGATGCTGAGAGAGATCTGATATCTTACGTACAAAAAATGTCTAATTCTCCACAGTCAAACACACATAGACATGAGGCACCCACTTCTCTATTCATGTACAAAAACCACAGGCCATCTCTGCTGAGAAATGCTGCATTTCCCTGTCATAGCTGATGCTGTCACAGACTTCATAATTTCTTGGGGCTGTTCAGAGTCATAAAAATTACTAGGCCTTCATGCCAGGTCTATAAACTATTAGAGTCACTGCTCTAGAAAATAGTATATTAATATAGAAGAACATCATGAACACAGATCAAAGTATACTCCCTTTTTATTGATATTGACTTCACTGCAGAGAAAAATTCCTCAAAAGTCCATACTTTGCTGTTTGATTCCTTTATTTGACTCTTCATCTAATCTCTGACTTTATAACATGTGAATCTCTGTACTGGTATTAGGATGGTATCTCTAAAAATATTGTTAATTTATTCCAGTTGCTTAGACATGGTTTCAGTGGCCAATCATATTTGGAGAAAAATAATTTATATTTCTATTTTAATTTGTTGAATATCTTCTAGGAGAACTTCTCCCTCCAATTTTTTAAACTTAATCTTATAAAATCACTTTGAACTCCTCTGTGTGTTATTAATATTATGTTCAAAACCTATGTGGCCTCTTCCAGGATTAGAAGAAAAAGGAGAAACACAACAAAGAAAACATTCTACTTATAATTAGATCCCAGGGAAAGACTTGCACTAAAACTCAGACTACTTGAGAAGATCTTTGCTTTGGCTTTGTAGCTGAATTTGAAATCCGAAAGACTGCTTCTGATTCGTTTTAAAATAGAACTGCAGGATTAATTGCTATATTCACTAGAGTTTTCAAATGAGAAAAGTTCCACGAAATTACTCTAAAATGGAAAAGTCTATATGAAATAGTATTTATTCTACAGGTGCCATTTATAGGGCAGTAATTTTAAGTCATCCTTGTCAAACACAAACATGAAAGATACTGGGGTCAGCTCAAACTGGCAATAATTTCATCTAGAGGTAGGAAGAATTAAATCACATAAATATATGTATATAACTTGGTTATTCAAATACTTTATTTTTGTGAGGTAACAGAGAAGTAAAGTATATATTTAAACCTAATACCTACTTCATTTTATGTCTTCAAAATGTCTTGAATAATTTTCCTTAGTTATTCCTCGCCATTCAATTGTACAGAATTTAAATGCTTTCAACTTTACCTTTTCTTAAAATAAATAAGGTTGAAAACATAATCACGGAGTAAATTATTATCAGTTCCATCTTCCTCTCTAGATCCACTCTCTATTCATTTTCACTTTGTTCTGTGCAGGTAAGGGTGTAGAAGAGGGGTCACTGCCCTGGATCACTGCATTAGCATCTTCTCCTAGGCTTGGGCAACATTAGGCACCATCAGGAGATGGCAGAAGGGAGTGGAACTGGCCACAGTACTTATTCCCTAATTTCCTCCTAAACGGTTGCCAAGGGCTGGCTGTGTCTGTCCAACAAAAACTCAGTTCTCATCAAGCAGCTCCCTCCATACATGTACAGCTGCCTTTCTCTCCAGGTGCTGGTACTCATACCCTCTCTTCACAATTCCAGGTCTAGAATTAGTAAAGAATCTTCTCGTTCCTAGCTCCAGCACGCTGTCCTCTTCCTTATGGTGTACCTACATCCCTTCCATATCTTTGAATAGCCCTTTATGGGGCCCCTGGGGGGCTCGGTCATTTAAGTGTCCGTCTCTTGATTTTGGCTCAGGTTATGATCTCATGGTCACGGGATCGAGCCCCGCATCCACCAATGCACTCAGCAAGGAGTCTGCTCGAGATTCTCTCTCTCCTTGCCCTCTGCCACTCCCCCCACCTGCACTCGTGTGCTCTAAGATAAATAAATCTTTTAAAAAAGAGAAAATAGCCCTTTATTAAACTCTATTCAAAATATTCCAAATTGAGTATTCCATCCTATCCCTGCTAGAACCAGTACCATATACTGTAATCAATCTAACAAGATATATATGCTGAAAAACTAGGGGATGAATGGTTATTCATTTAGGAAAATTGAGAAAACTGTATTGTGAGCTGACAGTTGAGTAAATGACAAAAAAAAAAAAAAAAGGCTGGCATAGCAGAATCTTGAAATGTAGATGTAAAGATGACCAAAACTAGGAAGAAAAATTGACAAATTTGTGAAAGAACCATTTGGACTGCCAGGTCCCGTCCTCCCTCTCCATGGAGCCTGGTAGCTCCCGCTCCTCAGTCCAGCAGACCAGTGGTTTATAGAGATCACAGAGTCTCACTTAAGAGTATGTAGCACTTTATGGTAAACATAAGAATTAAGGGAAGATTAATACCCTGAATAATTAGGGTATTTCTTCTCCAATTTGGGTACCAGAACCCTTCAGGCAAGAGTTTAGAAAATCACCTAGAGAATCCAAAAAGCTCCAGACATGGGAACACAAAGACACTGAAAGCAGGAATTCCTTAAGGAAAAGGTAAATCTAGAATTATCCTATAGAGAATTCCATGATTGCCAAGCCCCATCCATGAGAACAGAGCTACCAATGCTTTTTAATGTCCCATTATTAAATATGAATACATCTAGTAAGCAAAACCAGATTTGATAAATGTCCCTACCATGAAAGGCAAGGATCAAAACAACCTATAGAAACAAGCAACATGGAGATGACAAAAATGATGCAAAGAAGTAAACTTTAAAAAAGCCTACCAGTAATATCTTCCAATAGGTAAGAAAAGATCTTACATCCATGAGCAAGAACAGAATACTATAAAAAGAAACATTGGGGAAACAAAAATATGAATACTTGGATATTTAAAATACAGTGGCAGAAATAAAAACTCATTTGGAGAATGTTAGAGGATGAAATTGATGAATTCCCCCTGAAAGTACAGCAAAACACAAACTAATTAAAAATAGGAGAAGAGGGACCTCTGGGTGGCTCAGTTAGTTAAGCATTTGACTCGTGATTTTGGCTCAAGTCATGATGTCAGGGTTATGAGATCGAGCCCTCTGTTATCGGTCAGCACGAAGCCTGCCTAAGATTCTCTCCTTCTCCCTCTGTCCCTCCCCACCCCCACTCTCACTCTCTCTAAAAAAAGAGAGGGAGGGGAATTAAAAAGAAAATAAAAAGAGGACCAATGCAGAAATCTAATATCTGCACAGTAATAGTTACAGAAGAAAATACAAAAGCAGAACTCATCAGAGAAATAATGTAAGAAAATTCTCCAAACTGAAAGATCTGAGTTTTCATACTAAAAGGAATGAATTGAGTAACCAGATGGGTGGATCAGAAAGAGACTAAAGAACATTTAGAACATCAGGGATAAAGGGAAAACACAACAAGTTTACAAAGCAGAGGTGGGGGGGAGAGCAGTTATAAAGGTCTCAAAAATTATGCCATAAAACTCCTTAACAGCAATCCTAGATACTTGAATATTAAAAAAATCAATGCTTTGAACAAACAGGAAAATAATTTACAACTCATATTACTCAGCCATCAAAAAGAATGAGATCTTGCCATTTGCAAGGATGGGGCTGGAACTACAGGGTATTACACTAAGCAAAGTAAGTCAGTCAGAGAAAGACAAATGATTTCACTCATACGTGGAATTTAAGAAACAAAACAGATGAACACAGGGGAAGGGAAGTAAAAATAAAAGAAGACGAAAATTGGGAGGGAGGCAAACCATAAGAGACTCTTAACTATAGAGAACAAACTGAGGGTTGCTGGAGGGGAGGTGGGTGGGGGGATAGGGTAACTGGGTGATGGACATTAAGGAGGGCACTTGATGCAATGAGCACTGGGTGTTATATGTAAGTGATGAATCACTAAACCCTAGCTCTGAAACTTACTAACTCAATAAATAAATAAAATTCTACATCTAGCCAAATTCAGACATTCAACTGTCTATAGAGGTCAACCAGTCTGGGTAGAAGCAGTTCAAGATACTCAGCGAAAAACTTCAACAGGTGTTGCTGATACACCTAAAGGGAATGAATACCTTGAAAAGAGGATTAGATATTTGACAACGAATTTGATGTTGAATTATTGATAAATACGTTCTTCAAAACTAAGCAAAAATGATAGAATCATTAACACTATAGAGCATGTGAGGTTGTATTAGTGATATATATATGTTTTAAAATTAAGCAAAAACAATACAATTAAATACAAATAAGCAAAAAATAAAGAGTGGCTCCACTCTAAATAATTTGCATATTCCAGGAAGATACACATGAGTATTAACATAAATAAAATGATGACAGAAATATATTGGGCCACTGGAGAAATGGGAAGTATGTTTGTGAGTAGTGGCAGAACACAAGGGAATTTGGTAAAACAGAGTTAAATCCTAAGTGGAAAGTCAAAAGATAGAGCCTACAATTTTAAAAACAATAAAATAGCAATCTAAACATATTATTTTATTTGGAGATATAGAAGTTACTACCAAAGTATCAACTAATAAATCATTAAAATTTCAATAGCTGATTCATTATTCCCACTTTGAAATCCTGAATTAATTACTGTCTCAGCCTCTCACTGCCTTCAGCCTACTATACCACCTTTCTACTTCAGAACAAGCAATGGTTAATTCAAACCCAAGTTTTATGAGCCTACATCCACAGTGAAAGTGATTTAATTGAATTTATTCATTCATTAATATATTTGAATTATGAAAACGTATTTCGTCAACCTAAATTAGTCTCAGTGGTAGTCGAATATGGAGAATCCAGCCACAATTTCTGCCCTTGCCTAAGCTCTCCGTCATCTGACTTTTCAGAGTTAGGATAACGTTATTTGTGAGTTGGTCTTGTTAACACATTTTTCATAATTTCCTAAGTCGTGCGAAAAACTCACATCAGTCTTTCTTTAAACACTAAACATTTTTTGATTTTTGGCAAAGGTCTATCACCCTTCATAAAAAAAGTTTCAATATCAGAACAAGAAAGGGACTGTTCCTAATTCCCATACTAAATAGAGTATCATGTCATCCGTATAAAGAGTTTTAACAACAGTCAAAAGATGAGAGGTTTCTTAAGAAGCCAAAAGTCCGGGCCGTACACAAGTTATTCAGTTCCCTGTCATCAGATAGGAGTGTTAACTGTGGCGGACATTGTGAGCAGAAGATAAACAGCTGGGAATAAGCAATGCACAAGAACTTTCCCAGATGTACAGTCAACCCACTTTCTGCCTGTCCCTAATTTTACATATCTTTCCATAACTCTAAGACCCCAATGTAAAATGCACGAGTCAGGGATATTGCATGGATTTACAGTCTTTTCTGGAGCACTGGGGGACTCATGCCCTGGCCAAGGATCATAATCATTCATATAGGTAGGGTTTCTTTTTCTCCCTCTGTGGCAGATGTAACATTGACTTGTTATTTCAGGAAGTCATTTAAACATGTCTCGAGTCTCAAAGATATAAGTAAGAAACCTACTTAACTATTTCTTAGCCCAAGTACAAAAAATACACTGAATGAAATGGGGGACATAAGATGGCTTTTGTACACAGGTGGTAAAGCCTTTAATGAAGCAGCGACACCATAGTTTCCCTGGGGGCAGTTACTACCAATGTATTCACTCTAACATGGGGTTATGTACTTTAACTCCTAATGGTAACAGGGATGCTGGTGGAGGTGGGAGGAGGCAAAAGGGAGAGGGAGGTAGTAACTTCAGTGTCTGCCAGCTTTAAGTTCAAACCAAATCCAAACAAGTCACATTTCATGATACTCCCCCAAAAATCTCTGGGGCCACATTTATGGCACTTGCACATTCATGATACAGTGATCCTACCAAGAAAGCAAACACTCTACTGTTTAGTCTATTATGATCCATTCTGATTCCTGAACTGACGTATCAATGCTAGGCTCTGATCTGGGCACTTCCCATACATTATCTCAAGTAATCTCCACAAAAATCTTTGAGGTAGGTGCTATGATACTCACTCTATGTATGAAACAACTCAGTTCTCTAGAGTTGAGTAACTTGCTTGTAAGTATCATAACCATGATCAGAAATCACTTTGTGGGGCGCTTGGGTGGTTCAGTCAGTTAAAGTGTCCACCACTTGACTTAGGCTCAGGTTATGATCTTAGGGCTGTGAGACTGAGTACTGCATCAGACTCCATGCTGGGCATGGAGCCTGCTTACGATTCTTTCTCTCTCTTTCCCTCTCTCTCTTTCCCCTTCTCCCACTGCGTCTCTCCCCCTTCTCTCTCTGGCTCTAAAATAAACAAACAAACAAATAAATAAATATTTTTAAAAAGAAATCATTTTGTTATACTGTCAACCCCTCACACATCAATGATGTAAGCACTATGATCAGTGACATAATATAGAGGATTTTTATTTTCCTGAGTGAAGTCACATCTCCACAGATTGCTGCCTTAGAAACCCACCTTAGAAAGAAATCTTCTCTCATCCTTGGATACCATCCCTCTTTTATCTTACAATCATCAGGAACATAGAATATGAGAAATAGAGGGGAAAATAAGGTTGCTAGATACCAAGAACAGCAGAAACGAGATGAGGGAGTAGGGCTCTAGGTTTTACTTAAAAATATGTGCATAAAATGAAAATAGGAAGCAAATGTGGGAAACATTAACGAATGCTAGTTCTAAATAGGTGGCATATTGGTTTCTGTTACATAATCTTCACACTTGTCTATATGTTGAAAATGTTTTATATTAAATTTTAGAAAACATTAATTTAAAACAAAACGTAGGTCTGGGCTAAATTGGCACCAAAATGTTAACACCACACTGACGATTTAGACTGTAGCCTAAAAGAAGTAGTCACTGAAGTTTTCTTAGAAGGAAACGACAGTCTTGGGACTCTGATCACTCTCACAGCTGAGTGAAGAATGTATCAAAAAGGGGAAAGATGAGGGTCAGGGAAATAAGTGACCAAAGCCACTGGCACAGTTATGAGAGAAGGTGACAATGTGAGGCACGGAGAGAGGGCAGAGGGAATTGAGAGGCAAGGACATAGGTGATAAATTTCTGGTAGTGAGTTCCCTGTGACTTTGTGACTGATGGACTATCAAGGCCAGGGGTAGACAGAAGTTTCAGACAGAATCCCAAGCTTCCCAGGAGAGTTGGTTAAACTGACATAAAACCACGGAGAAAGTGGCACAGGTCAGAAGGAAAAGTTATGACTTCACTCCTATTTAGAAATACTGACAGGCTATCAGAAGTGAGATGTCCACAGTCTATTAGGAATGGGGGCTTAGAGCTCTAGAGAAAGATTAGGGCTCAAGATAGATAATCAAGGATCTTCTGCACAGATGTGCTCATCCAGGCCATGAAGCTAAATAAGGCTGTTCTAAAAAGAGAGGAAGAAAAACGGAGGAAGAAAAGCAAAATGATAGGGAATGGGGGAACAGTACAATACGAGTAAGAAATACCTGCCTCATGTGAACACACCCTCAGCAAGGAAATTCTCAGGACCTTAAACATATCCACAGGGAGCTGGGGCAGAAGAGAATTGCCAGTATGCCCACTATGTCCAAGGAACAGCTCTAAGGGCTCAATAGGATGTCATTGTCCCTAACAACAGCCCTCCAAGGTGATAAGATGGATGCCAGTTTTATAAAAGAGAAACCTTAAGTTCAGAGATAGGCTGGAATTTACCCAATTTCACACAGCAAACAAGGGGCAGAGCTGGGGTTCAAATCCACATGTGAACAATTCCAAAGCAGGTATTCTTTCCTACAAATTCTGAAACAATCCATCTGGGGAGCAGTTTAAGTGTCTGATAGGTTACAACTCAAGTGTACTAAACGTATAGCATGGTTAAAATACTTTATTACTTCAGATAACCATTTGTTTGGATTTCGATTGAATCTATGCCTTAAGTCATTTTTCTCTGTTGTTTTTTGTTTGTTTGTTTGTTTAAGAGGTAGAAGATTATACAACAAATGTTCACATTTGGTCCAGACATTTGTTTCTCTAACAAGACAATCATAGCAAAATATTTGTTTTGAGGAAGTTTTTCTTCCATGCTGAAGTGTTCATTCAGTCAAAGCAGTAAGTTAGCAGCAAACTTCGGAAGCCTTAGCTCAGCACGGGTCTCAAGCTTGCTGGCTGCACAAAAGTAAGTGGTGAGTGAGAGTCAAAACGAAGGTCTCTGAATCAGGAAGAAGAAGTGGATGGACGGTGGTATAACCTGACCTTTAGCAGGTGCCCACCAAGGTTGCCAGCCACTTTAACACGCCCTCAGCATGCTCTGTGATCCTTAGCACAGAGAACTGGTGAGAAATGTGCTTTAGAAACAGCAGTGTTAGGTGCTGCTTCTCACAAATAGAACCCATGAGTGCCTAGGTTTAAGCCAACAACTACCATTCACAATTCTGAGGCTCAACCCGTTCCAGGTGGCTCGCTGGCAGCTCATAGTTGGTGCAGCAAAGGAGGTAAAACAAAAACCAAAATCAAAATCAGGACCCTTGCTACCAGGCTGTCAGCAGGCAAGTTATACCGAAGATGAAGGCTCTGAATAATCAAAAGACATAATGGAATGAGTTATGTTCCAAATCTGCGGTTGGTCCATGGTACTACCATGGTACTGTCCATGGTACTGTTGGTCCATGGTACTGCCAAAAAAGAGGTGGGATAATATGGACCGGGTCTGAGCTTTCCTCATCAGCCTCAATCAGTAACATTGTTTTTTATACCCCAAATTTAAGAGAGTCCACTAAAAGATGCCCTTTTAAAAATAGAGCGCACTCTGACAATGACTCCTCGATACTGCTTTGTCCTAAATATCCTGAAATACTGGGTCACCTGTGTGGCTCAAGAAAACTATGACCCTTAGCTGACCTAGGTACAGAATACATTTTGCATACAGAAGCAGAAAATATCCTGTACCTTGGTCGTTGACCTTGAAGGATGGAAGTTATGAAAAAACTAAAGTACTCCATGAATTGCTACCAATCTATATTTGTTTACTGCCATTCTAAGTCAGCCTCATCACAAATAGCCGAGAAAATATTTAAAGGACATGGAATGGATCTGGCAGAAGACTATAAGATTGAACTGTTGCCAACACGATGTTAGTAAAGTACACAAATCTTTCCAGACAGACTAAAGAACTATGCAAACGTCAAGTCGTTCTCTCATCTGGTGTGGAAGTGATAA
>JAQQSY010002136.1:0-13895 GCA_028646535.1 Procyon lotor
ATGGTACTGGCACAAAAACAGACACATAGACCAGTGGAACAGAATAGAGAGCCCAGACATGGACCCGCAACTCTATGGTCAAATAATCTTTGACAAAACAGGAAAAAATATCCAGTGGAAAAAAGACAGTCTCTTCAAGAAATGATGCTGGGAAAATTGGACAGCTATATGTAGAAGAATGAAACTTGACCATTCTCTTACACCATACACAAAGATAAACTCGAAATGGATAAAAGACCTCACCATGAGGCAGGAATCTATCAAAATCCTAGAGGAGAACATAGGCAGTAACCTCCTTGACATCAGTCACAGCAACTTCTTTCAGGACATGTCTCCAAAGACAAAGGACACAAAAGCAAAATTGAACTTTTGGGACTTCATCAAGATAAAAAGCTTCTGCACAGCGATGCAAACAGTCAACAAAACAAAAAGGCAATCCACAGAATGGGAGAAGATGACACTACAGACAAGGGTCTGATATCTAAGATCTAGAAAGAACTCCTCAAACTGAACACTCACAAAACAGATAATCGCATCAAAAAATGGACAGAAGACATGAACAGACACCTCTCCAAAGAAGACATACAAATGGCTAACAGACACATGAAAAAATGTTCATCATCTTTAGCCATCAGGGAGATTTAAATCAAAACCACACTGAGATACCACCTTACACCAGTTAGAATGGCCAAAATCAACAGGACAGTAAACAACAAATGTTGGAGAGGGTGTGGAGAAAGGGGCACCCTATTACACTGTTGGTGGGACTGCAAGCTGGTGCCGCCACTTTGGAAAACAGTGTGGAGATTCCTCAAGAAGTTGAAAATAGAGCTAACCTATGACCTTGCCATCATAGAAAATAGAGCTAACATATGACCTTGCTGGGTATTTACCCCAAAGAAGCAGTTGCATTACTGAGAAGGGCCACATGTACCCCAATGTTCATAGCAGCAATGCCCACAATTGCCAAACTGTGGAAAGAACCAAGATGCCCTTCAACAGATGAATGGATAAAGAAGATATGGTCCATATATACAATGGAATATTATGCCTCCATTAGAAAGGACCAATATCCAACTTTTGTATCAACATGGATGGGACTGGAAGAGATTATGTGGAGTGAAATAAGTCAAGCAGAGAGAGCCAATTACCTTATGGTCTCACTTATGTGCTGAGCATAAAGAAAAACATGGAGGGCATTGTGAGAAGGAAGGGAAAGATGAATGGGGGGAAACCAGAAGGGGAGGTGAACCATGAGAGACTGTGGACTCTGAGCAACAAACTGAGGGTTTAGGAGGGTGGGTGTGGGGGGCTGGGCGAGCCTGGTGGTGCGTATTGAGGAGGACAAGTATTGCATGGAGCACTGGGTGTAGTGCATGAACAGTAAATCTTGTAACACTGTAAAGATAAAATAAACATATTTGGGGAAAAGAAAACAAAAAACCTTATTATACATTCCTATTAAAAATAAAGCTTACACATGGGAGGGGCGGCGTGCGCCGGCGTGATGCGGCCATTTGGGATGGGCAGGGCGGAGGCGGCGGCGGTTTCCAGTGCTGGAGGCGGCAGCAAGACGAGGCCCCTCAAGTCCGACCACCATGAGCACCAAGCAGGTCACTTGCAGATATTTTATGCATGGTGTGTGTCGGGAAGGAAACCAGTGCCTATTCTCACATGACTTGGCGAATAGCAAGCCCTCTACCATCTGCAAATACTATCAGAAGAGCTACTGTGCCTATGGGACTGGTTGCAGATATGATCACACAAGGCCTTCTGCTGCAGCTGGTGGTGCTGTGGGCACCATGCCCCACAGTGTGCCCTCCCTGGGTTTCCACAGTGCTCACCCTGCTTCCGACCTCACTGCATCTATTTTGAAAATGAACTTACATGAGCCTGGGAAACGGGAAAAGAGAACGTTGGTACTTAGAGACCGGAATCTCTCTGGCATGGCTGAAGAAAAAACTTGCCCAAGTATGGTGAGTAATCCAGGAGGCTGCAGTGATCCCCAAAATAGCCCAGAGATGAAGCCGCATTCCTACCTCGATGTGATCAGGAGTGGCCTTGATGACCTAGAAGCCAGCAGCTCCTACAGCAGTGAGCAGCAGCTGTGCCCCTATGCGGCAGCTGGGGAGTGCCAATTTGGGGATGCTTGTGTCTATTTGCATGGAGAAGTGTGTGAAATCTATAGGTTACGAGTCCTGCATCCCTTTGACCCAGAGCAAAGGAAAGCTCATGAGAAGATCTGTATGTCGACATTCGAACATGAGATGGAAAAGGCCTTTGCCTTCCAAGCAAGTCAGGACAAAGTGTGCAGTATCTGCATGGAAGTGGTCCTCGAGAAGGCATCTGCTTCTGAGAGGAGATTTGGGATTTTGTCCAACTGCAATCACACATACTGCTTGTCCTGCATCCGGCAGTGGAGATGCGCCAAGCAGTTTGAGAACCCGATCATTAAGTCTTGTCCAGAATGCCGTGTGATATCAGAGTTTGTAATTCCAAGTGTGTACTGGGTAGAAGATCAGAATAAAAAGAATGAGTTGATTGAAGCTTTCAAACAGGGAATGGGGAAAAAAGCTTGTAAATACTTTGAGCAAGGCAAGGGGACCTGCCCATTTGGAAGCAAATGCCTTTACCGCCATGCTTATCCCCACGGGCGGCTGGCAGAGCCTGAGAAACCTCGGAAGCAGCTCAGTTCTGAGGGCACAGTGAGGTTCTTTAATTCAGTGCGCCTCTGGGATTTCATTGAGAATCGAGAAAGCCGGCATGTCCCCAGCACTGAAGATGTCAACATGACAGAGCTTGGGGACCTCTTCATGCACCTGTCTGGAGTGGAGTCGTCAGAACCCTAAGTAGTATATGGTTCCCCCTGCATCTTGGGCTCTGCCGGCCGAGCCTTCCCCAAGCTAGGGTGTTCAGAGTTTCCTTTACTGCAACCCGAGGTGGCACGTGGCTTGGATTTGACTGGGGTTGTACTTAACCTTGGTCTCATCCCCTCTCCATTATCACATTCATGGGAGGAGTGAAAGATATAAAATGACCTAACAAGTATATGGAATCGCTACTTTTCTAGTCTCTTTAGTTGCACCTCAGGCTCCTCCGGGGGACCAGCTAACCAGCCAGAGGTTTTGATTGATTGCTTTTAAAAGCAGCCTGGCTCCTGTCCCTCTTGAGCTTTAACTCCCTAGAAGCAGTCACCTTGTAACTGCCCCTAAAGCAGATTTGTTTTCCTGGCAAAGGATTCTCCACCCCTGTGAGATGATTCCTCCGTAGTGGATTTCCCTAGTGTACTTAGTGTGTAGTCAAAAACTGTTTCTCATAAAGCTCTGCATAAATCAACTTCCAGTGAGCACCCCACACCTTAGCATAAAACTCGTAGTGCTCTTCGGCGTCCCTGTCCGAGCAGGAGTCTTGTCGCCCGTGTGTTCAGTGAACAGAGCATAAAGCTTCTGCCCCGTAAGGGCGGGGGCTCTCGGAGCAGCAGGAAGCATAGCGCAGCAGAGCAGAGGTACAGCCCCTCATTTCTGATTGGTGTTGGGGCCACGAGCTCCAGGGAAACACCTGGCTGTCACCTGTGGGCTTCCTTGGGGCTCTTCTTGAGCTTGTGCCCCAAGGGTCATTTTACTGAGGGTTCAGCACACACAGGCTATTATTGTGTGGCCCCTGCTCACAGGCCCCGCATTTGATCTGTAAAGCGTGGCTTTGATTTCAGATTTTGTAAAGTTAACGGCACCCCAACAAAGTTTCTACTTCTGACCCAGCATTGATCTTAAAAAAACAAGTCTACTGTCCTAAGTTGCGACTTTAATTGAAGGAATATAACATTGTGAGTCAGAACAAACTCACCCCGAGCCTGAATTAATCTATTTTTATAAACAGCTACAGAGATACCAAATATTTTATAAAATGCAATAAAGTGTGGGTAGAAAAAGGGCTAAAAAAAAAAAGTAAAGCTTTCTTCATTTTGATTTTGAGACACTTATGGATCCTGAGGTTGAAGTGTTTTCCCTTTTTCAGTAGTCTTTTTGAAAAAAGAAAAATTCTTATCTGAATCTGGATTTGTTTTGACACAAGAAATGATTCAAAAAGAATGGGAAGATTAGAATATAAAAATGTAAAAGTATTTACGAGAAATTAGAGATAAATGCCATTGAACAACACCAACTGCAAAAGGTCAGAAAAATAATTGAATATATGAATACAAAGTGAATTTAATATATACCCAAGAAGAAAAAGAGAAGAGATACAACGCTGAAACCACTAAGATAAGGAAATTAAAATACTTGTTTCTTGGTTGCTCAGATGTGCCTTTTTTGTCCCCTAAATAAGCATGATATATGTTCGGTGAGGACTGGCCCAAAGGGAATATGAGTTTAGATTATATTTAGGTAATTTGTTTTTGAGATTATTAACTAAATGTATTCATAACTTTATGATAGAAACATATCATAATGGGATTGTTAACCTTTTGGTGGATACCTTAATTTTAGTATCTTTTTGGTGGAATTAAAGTGTAATTGTCTTAGTAATTGTGACAGAAATCATACTTTTTTCTATTTTAAATATAGAAATATTTTAAATATAAGATAGATAAAAGACTAGAGAAAATTCTTTTACTCTTCTGCTTCGTCATCTGTTTCATTCAGAAAAATATCTTGAATTTCTTTAAATGATTTTTTTCAAAAAACCCACATTTTTATATAATATGTCCAGTTTGCCATCTTGTAGCTTGTAAGTGAAATGGAGGAAAAGATGACAATAATGGTACAGAAGATAGAAAAAATTTTCTGTAGTATATAGACAGAATGACTTTCTAGGCCATAACTATCCTATTATACATGTGTCCCCAACCCTCAATGAATATTACTCAAGTGTGAATGGATACTTCTAGGATAGGAATTCCATGCTGAAAACTACCTTCAAGGGAATGTTTGATTTGGATTTGCTGACAGTCTTTAAGTCCATTTCTTTTCTTTTTTTTTTTTTCTTTTAATGTTATGTTAGTCACCATATGGTACATCATTATTTTTCGATGTGGTGTTCCATGATTCATTGTTTGTGTATAACACCCAGTGCTCCATGCAATATGTGCCTTTCTTAATACCAATCACCAGGCTCAGTCCATTTCAAGAAATTAGTAAAAAAAAAATTTCAGCATTAATTTTGTTAATTAGTTATATTTCAGTGCAGACAAGATGTCAGACATGCATAGTAATTAGAAGAGAGTTTTAATTTTATATGAACTCTAATTAATGTTGACTCTTCATGTTTCATTAACATTACTTAGGCTCAGAATTTATCAAAAGTACAGAAAGGATAATCAGTGTACACTAGATCATTATTCTGGGTCTGGAAGAGGAGATGGTACTTTGAAATATATGACTCTAGTGAAGTTCAATCTCCTCAACCGCAAGAAAATTGTAAGGGTCAGGAAAAACCTTGAGAAGCAATTGTCTTATGGTCTTAATGTTGGGGAGTAATCTCTATCATTTTATTTATTATCTAGTTAATGCTTTGTACTTATTGAAGAATCCACAATTTCTTTTTTTTTTTTTTTTTTTTTAAAGATTTTATTTATTTGATAGCGAGAAAAACAGTGAGAGAGGGAACACAAGCAGAGGGAATGGTAGCGGGAGAAGCAGGCTTCCTGCAGAGCAAGGAGCCCGATGCGGGGCTCGATCCCAGGCCGCTGGGATCATGACCTGAGCAGAAGGCAGACGCTTAACGACTGAGCCACCCAGGCGCCCCAGAATCCACAATTTCTTATCTTGAAAGCAACTATTGCAGGACAACAGAGTTTCTTAATGGAAATCTCTGTGGTTATGGTCATGTTCTCTTCATCAAGTATGAGTAAATATTCCTAGTGTACTTCTCTCAACACAGAAGGCAAAGCTGATCCTTCATTCTCCTTTAGTTGCTACTGCATTTACATGGGGCTGCATGGTTCCTAGGAAGGTTAAAGGACAGGAGCCCCAAGGGATGAAAAGATCCACAATATAGGGGGACAAAGAACCTCTTTTGGGGGTGCCTGGGTGGCTCAGTCATTAAGCGTCTGCCTTCGGCTCAGGTCATGATCCCAGAGTCCTGGGATCAAGCCCCGCATCGGGCTCCTTGCTCCGCAGGAAGCCTGCTTCTCCCCACTACCATTCCCTCTGCTTGTGTTCCCTCTCTCACTGTGTTTCTCTCTGTCAAATAAATGAAATCTTTAAAAAAAAAAGAAAGAACCTCTTTTGATTAAGTTAATATTAGCTATAACTTAAGGAACTCTTACAAAATGCTGGGAACTGTGTTCCATGCTTTATATGAATAGCTCATTTAATCACAACACCCAATCCAGGGATGTAGGTGCTACAGTTAAGCTCATTTTACAGACCATGAAATCAACAGATAGTTTTAAGTAACTCACCCAAAGGTTGCAAAGGTATTGATTGTGAGAATCAAGATTCAAATCCTGATGGTTGAGCTCCAGAGCTCATCTTCATAGCCACTATACAATTTAATAAATGTAAAATCTGGGTGAATGCTTGGGTTTAGGGTACTGGTGCTGGCAGAATGGAATGATTTGTTTAACAAAATCTTTTTGGAGATTTGGAGTTTTCTTTAAGATACAGCATGGAGGGGGGAAAACAATATGGTTTGCTGGGCCAGGGAAGGAAAGATTTTCCATTTATGTGAAAATATTACTCAAAATCAGTAAAAGAGAAGCAAAAGACTTAAATACAAGAGACAATAAGAAGGTTGAGGACATTGGGGAGGGTATGTGCTATGTTAAGTGCTGTGAAATGTGTAAGCCTGACGATTCACAGACATGTACCCTGGGGCAAATAATGTATTATATGTTAATTAAAAAAAAAAGAAAAAAAAAGAAGGCTTTTTGGACTGTGTAAAGCACACCTTTATAATGAAAATAGAACTAGTTACTTTGCTAAAATTCATTGTTTCCTAATACAGGAAAGACAGTGGCTAAAAACATTCATTTTTGAAGTCAGTTAGCCTGGGATTGATTCTATATTTCATAACTTATTAGCTGTGTGAATTTGGCAATGAGGTGAATTGTACCTCCTCAGTAAAATGGTGATAATAATAGTACCTATAGTGGAAGTTGTAGAATAAGATGATGTGTTTATATAGATCAAGCAAGCACTTCATAAATGGCAGTTATTGAGAATATAGAAAAAGAAGAAGAAGAAATGAAAGATGAAGAGAAGAAGAACTTCCACTGTTAAGACTATCTTAATTTAGGTTGTGGAGTGACATGGCTGTAGGTAACTAACTCTTCCTAAAAAAAAAATGTTTTAAGAATTTTAAAAGCTATACTTTCCAAAGGGTATACGTGTATTCTTTATAATGTAACTTCCAAATATTTTTCATTTTCACTCAATTATATTCAAATATAATTTGAAATCCTTCCTTCAGTTGTAGTTGCATCTCATTTAATTTTGTACAATGCATAAAGGATTATCATCTTTGTAACCATGCAGTTTTTTTTTAAATTGAAGCATAATTAACATACAATGTTTTATTAGTTTTAGGTGTGTAATATATTGATTCAACAATACTATACATTATTCAGTGCTTACCACAGTAAGTGTAGTCACTATCTGTCACCAATGTTATTACAATATTATTGACTGTATTCCCTATGTTGTACTCTTCATCTCTGTGACCTATTATTTTATAACTAGAAGACTGTACCTCTTAATTCCCTTTATCTATTTCACCCATTCCTCCACCCACCTCCCATTTGGCAACTACCAGTTTGTTCTGTATTTCAGAGTCTATTTTTTCGTTTGTTTCTTACACAGCCATAAAAAAAATAAGATCTTGCCATGCAGTTTTTCTTTTCTTCAAAAATTAGCATGCCACTTAGTATTTAGTTATACTATGCTTTATTGTAATAACAGACAAACCAGTTAAATATGATGAATAATATGAGATTTTTTTTAAAAATTAAGATCAGTTTATATTTATTTTTTTTAATTTAATTTTATTTTTACAGTGTTCCAAGATTCATTGTTTATGCACCACATCCAGTACTCCATGCAATACGCGCCCCCCTTATTACCCACCACCAGGCTCACCCATCCCCCTACCCCCTCCCTTCCAAAACCCTCAGTTTGTTTCTTACAGTCCAGTCTCTCATGGTTCATCTCCCCTTCCAATTTCCCCCAATTCACCCTTCCTTTCCTTTCCCTAATGCCCTCCATGTTTTTCCTTATGCTCCACAAGTAAGTGAAACCATATGATATGATAATTGACTCTCTGCTTGACTTTTCACTCGGCATGTCTTTTGATTGTTGCTGTAAATTTTGGTTCAAGCATATTACTTATGTCATTGACTAGATCCCTGGCCATGACCTTTATGTTCTTTCTTTTTGAGTGAGGTCCTTCGTCTTGGCATTTTGTCTATGTCTCTGTCTTCCGTGTTCAGATAGCCTGTTAATGTTTCCTGCTCCTGAGAATAATGGCTTTATAAAGAAGAAGTCCAAGGCCTGGCTCTTCAGGAAGTGCTCTGGAGTGTGCTGTGTACACTCTGCTGCTGTGTTTTGGCTGCTCTTTCCCTCAGGTCAGTCCTCTGCAGAGTTTCTCCTTGCCTACAGTGGGAGTATTTGGACTTTGGACGGTGTGTTGAGTTTTAACCAGGTGTGCTGTGGTATGCTTGTTAAAAGTGACCTGATGCTACTTCTAGTAGCGCTGAAGTAGCTTGAGAGACTGTACTCTGAGAAACAAACTGAGGGTTTTAGAGGGGAAGGGTGTAGAGGGATGGGCGAGCCTGGTGCTGGGTATTGAGGAGGGCACGTATTGCAAGGAGCCCTGGGTGTGGTGCATAAACAATGATTCTTGGAACACTGTAAAAATTAAATAATAAATAAATAAATAAATAAATAAATAAATACAGAAAAAAAAGTGTTGAATGCTTTGTTAGGATGACTGCTTTCTTTCCTCCCATAGGATGAGAATAAATCACAGTAGAATTCCTGAATTCTGAAATCAGAGAATACTGGGTGGAGCACAGGATCTGCCTCCTTCCCCTGTGAGACTGGGTAAATTCATTAATCTTTCTGCCACCATACATCCTCATTTATAAAGTGGGATTAATAATATTAGTATCTTCCTCATAAGATTGTTGTGACAATTACATTGTTAAATTATGTAAAATCTGTAGTTTAGGGCCTAGCCTATAGTAAATGATCAGTAAATCTTAGCTATTTCAATTTATTTTTTAAAGATTTTTTTTTATTATTATTTATTTGACAGAGAGAAACACAGCGAGAGAGGGAACACAAGCAGAGGGAATGGTAGCGGGAGAAGCAGGCTCCCCATCGTGCAGAGAGCCTGATGCGGGGCTTGATCCCAGAACCCTGGGATCATGACCTGAGCCGAAGGCAGATGCTTAACGACTGAGCCACCCAGGTGCCCCGCTATTTCAATTTATTATAATTAGGGACAACTATTCATTTAGATGCACCAAAAGATAACAGCCCAGATTCCAATTTTGAAATTTGTTTTTGTGAAGGATAAACTAAATAAAAAGTTTGTAATATATGCACACAGAAAATTTTATTCAGAATACTCAAAGATGTGGGAAGCAAAGGCAAAAGAAAAAATTAAATTTTCTTATTACTTACAGCCCACTGGCAAGTCCTTGAAACAGGCAAAGTGACCTTCCTATGGGAGCTCAGCTGCCTCAATGTTGACACTTTGCTAAGGACAAAAGACCAATCTTAGCCTAACCTCCAGGATCCTGTGAATCTACTTTAATATAAAATTATTCCTTTGGAAACTTCTTTTATCTCTATTCCCCAAGATACATGTTAGCAATCATCCTCCAAGCATATGGCCCACTGACATACATCTGAAGGGTCTAACGACTGAGGGTTTACTAAATAGTAATAAATGACTTTTTCCTAAAAATATCTAGCTCCCTCAAAGTCCTGGAAACATTTTTTCCAAAATTCTTTGTAGACTTATGCTATCCTTAACCTCTTCCCAACTTGAAAGTATACAATCAGTCACCAGTCACAACCCCAGTGCAGCTCTTTCTGCCCACAGGTCCTGTCCCTGTGCTTTAATAAAACCACCTTTTTGCACCGAAGATGTCTCAAGAATTCTTTCTTGGCCATTGGCTCTGAACACCATTTCCTTCATCACTCAGTAATGCTCAAAAAAGACACATACAGATATTTATGCTTTCCCTATGCTCCTCTTTTGATAGATTTTTCTCTAAGGAGCTAGCTGACCCTGGAAACCAATTAATCTCTCTCCTGAGGCAAAGCAATCATTTGCAAAAAAAAAAAAAAAAAAAAAAAAATGTACTAAAGTGCCAGTCCCAATTGCTCCAGAACAGCAAGAGGGGAGAAAGGTACTTTTCCTTGGATTTTCATGGCTGATGAAAGAAGTTATTTAGGAAGTAGGAGTGTGATGGTAGAGGACATAATTTAGTAATTCGTACACACCTCCCTGAAACTTTCAAGAAAGATATTATGTATATTATGTGTGATACAAAAACTTGTCTAGACACACACATTTACTTGCCACACATTTTGTGTATTCCTCTATATCCATGAACTTTTTTTTCCTCTTGGCTTTCCCAGTACCTAGCATGGTATATAACACATAAGAAGTGGAAAACATGAATTACTTCCCAGAAACAGTTTGAAGTCTAAAGTAGTTCAGAGCACGGATTTTTGAATTAGAGAGAAGCTGAATCCCAACTCCACTATTTACTATTTCTGTGATCTTGGGTAAGTTATTTAACTTTTTAGAGTCCTAGTTGCTTTACTTACAAAATTTAATTAATAACATATAAACCATAGGTTGCTTTGAAATTTAAATGAGGCAATGTGGATAAAGTATATAGCTAAGTTTCTGGAATGTAATAAGCATGCAGTGAGTGAGAGCTTTAAGAGCCAAGGAAATTTTTGTCAATTAAATGAATACATATCATTTACTAATCATTTATCTTAGGATTGATTTATTCAATATACATTTTAAAACATCTACTATGTGCTAATGTGGAAGACATCAATGATACAGAGATAAGACACAGTCTCAGTCCTCAAAGGACTTCCAGTAGAGTGTAGAAAATAGCAAGGTAAAACAACTAAAAGTTATAACATTTAAGAAGTACTGTGGCAGAAGTCTACATAAGGAGCAATGGAGGCCCATAGGAGGGCCTTCACATACAGTAGAGCTTGACTGAGACGACAGTATTTTTTCCAACATTTTTTAATGAAATTTTTAATTTTTAAACACACAGTAAAAACCTTAAATAATTGTAAAAAAAGCATCTAACTACTGGCCACCTAGAGTCCCCAATTGATATATTGCTATATTTGCCTTATCACATATTTAAACCTCTCAGTCCTTTTGTCCATCTAGCAATCTATTTTATTTTTAATGCATTTCAAAGTTGAAGATAGTGCACTTTACCATACAGAGTACTTATTGTTAACTGAAGTTCAATATTTGTTTATGTTCTATTTCAAGAAGTAAAGTTTGCATATTGAAATGCATGATGTTTTTCTAATGTTTTTCACAATAAATTAGTTTAACCTCTTTTAGAACTTCATATAAGTGGAAGTACTATATATGTAAGAAAAGAATGGCTTCTTTTCAGAGTCATTTTTGGGATCATGTTTCTTGAGACTTATCTGAGTTGTATGTGAATTCATTTTTTTAAAATGTGGTAAAAACACATATACCAGAAATTACCATCTTAATAATTTTTAAATTTATAGGTCAATAGTGTTAAGTGTATTCAAATTGTGCAATAGCTCTCCCAAACATTTTCATTTTGCAAAATTAAAACTTTATACCAATTAACAACTCCATGTTTTCCCCTTCCTCCAGCCCCTGGCAACCACCATTCTACTTTCTGTTTTTATGAATTTGTCTACTTTAGATACCTCATATGAATGGGATCATACAGTATTTCTCTTTTATGACTGATTTGTTTCATTTAGTATGTCTTCAAATCACATTCATGTTGTAGCATGACAGATTTTCCTTCCTTTTTAAGGTAATATTCCATGTATGTGTATACCACATTTTATTTTTCCATATATACATCCATAGACACTAGGGCTGCTTCTACCTCTTGGCTATTGTAAATATTGCTGCTATGAATATGGTATGCCAATATCTTTTTAAAATCTCAGTTTTGGGGCACCTGGGTGGCTCAGTGGGTTAAAGCCTCTGCCTTCAGCTCGGGTCATGATCTCAGGGTCCTGGGATCGAGCCCCACATTGGGCTCTCTGCTCAGCAGGAAGCCTGCTTCCTCCTCTCTCCTCCTCTCTCTGTGCCTGCCTCTCTGCCTACTTATAATCTCTGTCAAATAAATAAATAAAATCTTTAAAAAAATCTCAGTTTTAAATCTTTTGGGTATATACCCAGCAATGGGATTGCTGGAGCATGTAGCGATTCTATTTTTTTAATTTCTGAGAAACTGCAATATTTTTTTCACAGTGACTAGACAACTTTATATTGTCACAAGCAGTATCTAGTGTTCTAGATGCTTTATATTTTTGCCAACACTTGTTATTTTCCTTTTGAAGGTAGCCATCCTAATGGATGTGATGTGATTTCTCACAGTGGTTTTGATTTGCATTTTCTTAATGACTAGTTTCATGTTGATCACCTTTTATTTTTCCATTTTTGCCTTGTTCTTCTTTTTTTTAAATTTATTTATTTATTTTATTTTATTTATTAACATATAATGTATTATTTGCCCCAGGGTACATATCTGTGAATCATCAGGCTTACACATTTCACAGCACTTAACATAGCATATACCCTCCCCAATGTCCACAACCCAGCCACCCTATCCCTAACCCTCTGCCTCCCAGCCACCTTTAGTTCATTTTGTGAGTCTAGGAGTCCCTTATGGTTTGTCTCCCTCCCCATCCCTTCCTGTTTTATTTCTCTCCCCCCAACACAAACCCCCGCCTTGCCTCTCAAATTCTTCATATAAGAGAGATCATGTGATAATTGTCTTTCTCTGACTGACTTATTTCGCTTAGCATAATACCCTCCAGTTACATCCACGTCATTGCAAATGGACAGATTTCATTTCCACTGATGGCTGCATAGTATTCCATCCTATATATATACCACATCTTCTTTATCCATTCATCTGTTGATGGACATCTAGGGTCTTTCCATAGTTTGGCTATGGTGGACATTGCTGCTATAAACATTCGAGTGCACGTGCCCCTTCAGATCACGACATTTGTATCTTTAGGGTAAATACCCAATAGTACAATTGCTGGGTCATAGGGTAGCTCTATTTTCAACTTTTTGAGGAACCTCCATACTGTTTTCCAGAGTGGCTGTATCAGCTTGCATTCCCACCAACAGTGTAGGAGGGTTCCCCTTTCTCCGCATCCTTGCCAACATCTGTCGTTTCCTGACTTGCTAATTTTAGCTATTCTGACTGGTGTGAGGTGATATCTCACTGTGGTTTTGATTTGTATTTCTCTGATGCTGAGTGATGTGGAGCACTTCTTCATGTGTCTGTTGGCCATTTGGATGTCCTCTTTGCAGAAATGTCTGTTCATATCTTCTGCCCATTTCTTGATTATATTATTTGTTCTTTGGGTGTTGAGTTTGAGAAGTTCTTTACACATTTTGGATACTAGCCCTTTATCTGATATGTCAATTGCGAATGTCTTCTCCCCTTCTGTCAGTTGTCTTTCGGTTTTGTTGACTGTTTCCTTCGCTGTGCAAAAGCTTTTGATCTTGATGAAGTCCCAATAGTTCCTTTTTGCCCTTGCTTCCCTTGCCTTTGGAGATGTTTCTAGGAAGAAGTTGCTATGGCTAAGATCAAAGAGATTGCTGCCTGTGTTCTCTTCCAGGATTTTGATGGAGTCATGTCTTACATTGAGGTCTTTGATCCA
>JAQQSY010002137.1:0-13893 GCA_028646535.1 Procyon lotor
GTAGCATTTTTCTTTCCTGTTGATTTATTATTTATGCCTTTTTTCAGTTGTTTTAGTAGTTGCCCTAGGGTTTATAAAATGTATTTTTAACTAATCAGTGTCTGCCTTCGAATTGTACCATTTTATGAATGGTACAAGGACTTCCAACATTATTTTCCCAGTTCCTCTCTCCAATCCTTTGTGCTGCATTTATTATACATTTTACTTTTACACATTATAAATGCATAATACATTGCTACTATTTTTGCTTTAGACAGACAATTATGTTTTAGAGCAGTTAAAATTAAGAAAAATAAATTTTACCTTCTTTTCTATTTCTAATGACCTTTGTTTCTTTGTTTAGATCTAAGTTTCTGATTGTGTTTTTTCTGCCTAAAGAACTTTCTTTAGCTTTTTTTTTTTTTTTTTAGTGTAGGTGTGTTGACAATGAATTCTCTTAGTTTCTGTTTATCTGATAATGTCTTTATTCATTTAAAAAATATTTGTGCTGGGTCACCTGGCTGGCTTAGTCAGTAAAGCACGTGACTCTTTCTCTCAGGGTTGTGTGTTTGAGTCCCATGTTGGGTATAGAGATTACTTAAAAAATTATTTCAAAAAATCTTAAAAAAAAATCTGTTAAAAATTAAAAAAAAATTTGCACTAAGTGTAGAATTCTGGGTTGGCAAAGTTTTTTCTTTTTTCTTTCAACACTTTGAAGATGTCACTCCATTAACTGCTGTTTGCATGGTTTTTGATGAGAAGTCTTATAATAATTTATTTGATGAGATGAGAAGATGAGAAGTCTTATAATAATTACATTATTATCGTTTTTCTCTACAGTTAAGAAGGTTTATTTCTCTGGCTGTCTTAGGAATTTTTTCTTTGATATTCTCCCTCCCTTCATATACCTCTGTAGTTTGTTTGGGTTTTCTTTTGTTTTATATTTATATTCCCTGGTGTTATCTGACCTTTCTGGATCTGTAGTGTGGTGTCTGTCATTAATTTTGGAAAATTCTTAGCCTTCATACGTTTCTGCTTCTTCATTCTCTTTTCTGCTTAGGTGTCTAGTGGTGTCTGACCCAGGTAAGCGAGTGTTCCTGTTGTATCTCTTCCTCTAGGTAACTGTCGCTCTCCGGGTTTTTGGTTAGTTGTCTCTCCTATGACCTCAGCCCTCTGATGAGTTCAACAAATTTTGTATCTTTGACTTTTTCTTCTTATAAGAGTGGGGATAATGCTCTTTCCACTTCTTTCTGTCTCTAAGTGAAAACCAAGAATCAGTAACATTTATTGATTGATTGATTGATTGATTGATTGATTGAAGATTTTATTTATTTATTTGACACACAGAGAGAGAGATCACAAGTAGGCAGAGAGGCAGGGAGAGAGAGGGGGAAGCAGGCTCCCTGCTGAGCAGAGAGCCCGATGCGAGGCTTGATCCCAGGACCCTGAGATCATGACCTGAGCCAAAGGCAGAAGCTTTAACCCACTGAGCCACCCAGAAGCCCCTGTAACATAATATTTAAATAGTTACATGATATGTTATTTTATGGCTATGTAGTGCCTTGTTAAAGCTATTCTCTATTATTTGGCATTTAGGTGACTTAATTTCTTTATTATCAGTAATGAGGCAATAAATATATTTGGACAGACATCTTTTTGCTCTTATATGACTAGGACAAACTACTAGAAATTGGATTAAGTGTGTATCTTTTGAAAAATTTTCATGAAATTTTGCCAAAATGCCTTCTAGGAAAGCAATGACAACCTATTCATCAGAAAGATGAGGGTTCATGATTACAGTTTTGGGGCTCTGGGGAACACTGCCTCCATGGCAGGAGCTCCTTTCCCTCACTAACCTGACATTTGCTTGGACATGTCTAATCCTGACCCAGGATTTCTGGGTTTCTATCTCTGGCCAGCTCTCACTGTGTGAAACATCACCAGGAAGGAGGCCCGACATGAGGCTGGATTGAATTTGAAATCAGGCTGGGACTACAGTGGGCTCTTCCAATCACGAATGAAGATATTGGAAGAGTTTCGACATTTCCTGTCTTAGGAGTTCTAAATCAATTCTCATGCCCAGACGAACAACGTTTATGTAACGCTGATAGCTCCAACATGGTGGAGATTAATTCTCGATCAAGGCAACTTCTAATTACTGGGCAGGCAAATAAATAGCTAAAAAAAATCTTTTAATATTTTTGGTAGTGGGGGAATGTTGTGGTTTGGACCTTTAATTCTGAATTAAAATATTTAATGCTTTATAAAACAGTTGCTATTTAAACTGCCAATAATATTTAACTTGAATTTACTCACCATTTCCTATCCTCATCCTGTATAATTTATAACACTAAGCCTTTCAATACTCCAAAATGCCAGATAAACTTTTCTCATTTGCTCTTAATTTGGTCACGCAGGATAATACCAACATCTGAAGGCTCTTTAAACTGCTTTTTAAAATGCATTCCTGTGAGTGCCACCCGTGCCCCCTCTGCTCCTTGTCATCATCCATAATTATTTCCAATCCAAAGCGGCCCTTAATGCACTTATTAATCTGGCATTCTCCTCAGTGTGAAGCACATACAGCTCTATTAATTTTTAAAAACCCCCCTTTTTATAGGGGCCTGCAGATGCTTGGCTATTACTGAAAAGCTATTAGAAGTTAACACCTTTCTCTCCCCAGAGACTGGCATCATCCTAGGCCTCCAAATGCCACCCTGTTTTACATTATCAGCTGCTAAGGCGAAGTATTAGAGACTTTTTTCTTTTTGCTTCACGATTGGTAATGCTATTACTCGCTAATGGCAGAATTCTGCCTGGCCCCGTGGACTGAGGAGGATGGGTCCCAGGCTGAAGATGGCCAGGTTTCCTGGCCTTCTGAGTGGGTCCCTGCATCTCTGGAATGCATGTACTTCTGGGTGAGAGAGACAGGACTGTCTTCTTGGAGAGAGAGAAAGGGATGAGGTGGGCAGCGGGGGAATTATTCCTCTCTCTCCCCCAGTGGCCCTCTCCATTTGGATGACACCCATGGGCTATTCCAGGCACCATGAAAACATCAGAAAAGGCTAAAACTGTTGTGGACAACAACAACAACAACAACAACAACAACAACAACAAAAAGCAGGTTTCCTGTTTTCTCAGAAACTACAACAGGAACACAAGTGAAGTGATAGCTCTTGGCTTCCCGAGGCCTGATGATGCCCTGGGGGCCTGGGCGGGAAATAGGAAAGGACGCTAATAAATGATTTGCCATGGCCCATTTCAGGATATCAAGTTTAATGGCTTGGGCTATGCTCCCAGGTCACCTGCTGGGAGGCAGTAGGGACAGGGCAGCCAAGCTCTCAGAAACAGCTACTCCTTAGGAAGTGGTCACAGCCTGGGATCCCGAGTGAAGAGAGAGCTGAGGGAAGACCATCCCAGGAATCAAGAGTCTCTGGCTGAGTTTCCTGAGCTCCACGCTTGACCTCAAACAGGCAGAGCTGGCTGCAATCGACCAGATTAGCAGGATGCTTACAAAGCATTTTTGGTCTCATGGCTCCTCTCTCTGTCTTCCTCCGTGACTGTATTTGGGAAAACAGAAGGCCAGGAAACAATGCTGGGGATGCTGGGGGAGAGACACAGTGAATCATCCTGACCACAGCCCTTCCTGGGAGCATCTCTGCTAGGGTGCAGACAGCCCCGGCCCCCGCCCACTGAGGTTGGACTTCTGACCACACGTCCCGCTTCTGATTCCCTGAAGCTTGGCCATTGGTCACATCAACCTCACCTACAGACAGTTTCCTTAGAGAATGTTCTATTAAAACATTCATATCCAGAGTGCTGGGGAAGACATTCTCAGCCTCCGCTAAGAGAGGAGGAAAAGGAGACTCTGAAAAGTGAAATCATTTCCTGAGGTCACACTCCGACAGGGACAAGACTCAGCCCCAGCCAGGATGCTGTTTGGATCTGGGCTTATTCTGCTTCAACACCCTGCCTCCATGACTTGCATGCTTTAATTAGGGTCTTGAGACTTTACCAGCATAAATTGCCGGAAAACAAACCGCTCTGGTTAGTTTAGGTTGGTATTGCTGGTCAATGTATGGTCATCTCAACCATAATTGGTTTCCTGAAAAAACTGTTTCAAGGTCCTTTTCTAAAAGGTGAGAGTAACAAAAATTTAGGAAGGAGTTAAGATGTGAGAGAGCAGTCCAAGAATAGAAATAACTCATGATACAACTGTCCTAATATAAGCCTTCAAAAACAATACTACTTTTTGTAACATTATAAAGACTCTTTCGTTGGTACTTCTATTTTTCTGGATGCCCCAAACAAATATAGTTTGTTTTACCTCAACAGATATTGCTTATAATTTAAAACCTTTGTTTGACTAATTTTGAAGATTGCAGGTTAACTATGATGATGCTAAGCATAACAATAATAATACCCTCAACAGTTTCCGTACATTGAGCACCACTTACGAGCACCTATTATTTCCATTTTGGGTTCTGAGAGGTTAAGTAACTCTCCCCAAGTTCTAGAGCACAAACTGAAAGGACAGGTGCTTTAATTCATTCCTGATACATGTTGTATTGTTGCAAACTTTATTTACTTATTTTTTGAAGAAAGTAACCTGATAATAACTGTTAAGAAACACAATACATACACACTTGACCCTGAAATACTCCTTGAAGGAATCTAATCTATAGGCAGTTGACTTCTGGATTTTCTGCCCCTGGCACAGATCTATAAGGATGTTTTTATTTAGCATTGTTTGTCACAACAACAAGAACAACAAAAAGACGGGAAAGAAGGAAGGCAGGAAGGAAGGAAAGAAAGAAAATAAGAACCTAAAAGCCCATTAAAACAAGATTGGTTGAATAAATTTGTGTTGACATGGAGTGGTCTGTGATATATTAAATGCCAAAAGCAAACTCCAGAGTGTATTTTTAGTATGACTCTATTTTAGCAAAACTCAAATCAAACGAAACCAAAGGCCATATGTATATCTGTGATCCAACTTGTATTTGTGTGCACAGGGAAGACACCCTCCATGCTCTTAATATGAGTTGTTAATGTGGCTGGAAAATTACTAATTTTTCTTCTATATCTTTGGATGTATTTACTTGTTATAGCAAGCATGCATTACTTTGCAATAAAAAAAAGGTCAAATAAAGAAAATAAGAAATAAAGTCACCAGGTAAACTCGAGGCTGAAGATGTGGATTCCCACTTAGAATCAGAAGATATGAAAAATTAGCTGTGCTTTTGTTATAGGAAAGGTTATTCCCACGACTAGTCATTTTGAATAGGTAACGAGATTTTTCTATTTCTTAAATTGTTGGCTTTCAGGGTTGTGTTTTTATACTTGACTTGAAAAAAGAATTTACATGTTAACAGTCAGCAATAATATAATCACTGCAATGGAGAATATTCTTCAGTTATCATAGAGTGCTTGTCTCTCAAATAACTTAATTTTTCCTCATGATTTAAACAGCAGATTTGGATGGCAGAATAGATAACAGATAGCAAAGCCAAGGTTTGAATAAGGAAGCCGTGGCTGAAACAGAATGTGCTATCTTTCTAATAAAAAGTAATGCCGATTTAGCGTCTGATAATGCACTTGATTGAATAAAATTTTTAAAAGGCTGCTGAATAGATTGATTTTCTAGTGGACTTTGCTCAGACTCACTCCTACCTTCCCTGCCCCGCAAGGAAGGCCCTTGTTTCAAACAAGTTCTACTCTTAGTCTAAAGGTTGTAACAGAACCATCAGTTCCTATTGAGGTGAGTGTCTCTGAGTTCTAGAAGCCCTGTGATGAGATAGGAACCATGTGTGAGTATATGACCGTATGCAGTCTTGTTCTTACTCTCAGTGTTTTTGTGACTTTAATTTGATGGTGATCACAAGATCACATCTCTCTGTAAAGACTCTCTCTACATCATCATCTTGGTCAAAGTCCCCAGATGGTGGAGCTGAGACTCTCATCTACTGTTTCAATCAGCTGTGTCATTTTGGGGTTTGTTTTTATTGATTAATTTTTCTCCTCATTACCAATTATATTTTCTGCTCCTTTGTGTGCCTAATAACTTTCGGTGGGACACCAGACATTGTGAATTTTACCTCACGGAGTGTGTGATATTTTCGTATTCCTTTAAATATTCTTGAACTTTTTCTGGGACACAAATTCTTTAGAAATCATTTGGGGGGCGCCTGGGTGGCTCAGTCGTTAAGCATCTGCCTTCAGCTCAGGTCATGATCCCAGGGTCCTGGGATGGAGCCCCGCATCTGGCTCCCTGCTCAGCAGGAAGCCTGTTTCTCCCGCTACCATTCCCTCTGCTTGTGTTCCCTCTCTCGCTGTGTTTCTCTCTGTCAAATAAATAAAATCTTTAAAGAAAAAAAAAAAAAAGAAATCATTTGGTACATCTGAGACTTCTCTGTAAGCTTTGTTGGGTGAGAACAGAGCATTCTTCAGTTCCAGGTTAATTTTAATCTGGCACAGACAATATCCTTTTGAGTACCCTGCCTGGAGCCCCTCTATTCTGAAGTCTTCCACTGTGGCTGGTGGGAGCAGACAATTCCTAACCAAGTGTGAACTCTGGTGATGGTTCTGCTTAGTCTTCCTGGTAGAGCTCCTCCTCCCACTTTCTCAAGTAGTTTTCTCATGAGTGCACACTGGTCAGTACTCAGCTGGAGACTCAAGAGGAGCAGATCTCTGGAGTTTCTCTCTGCAGATTTCTCCCTTCTGTGCAGCTCTCTCCTTAGAGTTGCTCTACCCCTCCAATTCTAGCCACACTGGCTTCCCCAAATTCTGAACCGTGTATCTTCAACTCAGGGAGACGGTTGGGCTCTGTTTGGATTTCCCCTTCCTGTATTATGGTCTGGAAACTCTCTCCAGTGGTAAGTTGGGCCTATCATAGGGCTCATCTCATTTATTTCCCTTCTTTTTGGGATCACCGACTGAGCTGCCCATTACACAATGTCTGGAAAATATTTTTTTCCCATCTTGTTCATTTCTTGGTTACAGTGAGAGGGTAAATCCAGTCCTTACTATTTCATCATAGTTCAAAGTGGAAGTCTTGGAGCAAAGGCTCTCAACCTCAAAATGTCAGCGGGAGCCCCTAGTCTCAGTGGGTTTCCTCATCACTGTCTCAAAAATCTTCAGAGAAGTAGTGTCCCTTAGTGAGGGCCTAACACTGGAAAGTCTGAATTGGGCCTGAGAATTTTGAGCAGACTTTTGGTTTTAGTAAGGCACAAGAAGTCTAAGGAAGGAATCCTAGTTACACTCTTAGTGACAAAGAATAAGATCGTACCTCCTGTGTGGTAGCCACAAGAGCTTCTTTATATTAGAAATCTGTCACCTTCCTGCTAAAAACTCTTCGAAATGGTTGCCCATTGCTTATGTGATGAAGAACACCATTATGCTTCCTGTCTACATCTGCAAACTCATCTCCTGTGTCCACTCCCTTCTTCCTGCCCCCAGAGACGCTGACTTTCTCTCGGTTCTTTGACCAGTCCAACCTGCCTTGGGACCCACTCCCTGGCATGCTCTCACCTCCAGCCCCTGTTCATCTATCAGGTCTCAGCTGTGATGTCACTTCTCTAGATTAGGTCCCCCTTGGGGATCTCGTAGCCTTCCGTCTTCCCCTTACAGCACTTATACCAGCGTAATGGTGGGAGGTCTTGCTGTCCGTGGGTAATTATATCTGGAAAGAATCACCTTAGACCAAGCCCACTTAACGTGGGAGCCAATCTTTCATGGGAAAGAGAAAGGATTAAAAAAAAGATTTTATGCAGAAAGCTCAGAAAACCAAAACTAGAAATGATGAAAATAAATTTATGTTTATCCCATTTCTACCCAATTTTAGATTCTAATTCCAACACCATACTGATGTTTTAGAGTGAATAGAGAATGAATCAGCTGCTGATCATTTTGAAGAACGTAATTTTTATGATAAAACTGAGTGATGTCATGAGGTGACTTCTTTTGTTTCATGGGTTTTTTTTCTCTTTTTAAAAAAAGTTTTGCAACACAAACACAGAGAAAGCTGTTTATTGCAAAAAGACTCTAGGGCTTCATGGATTTTCCCAAGGGCTTTCCTCAACCACTGGATGGTCCAATCATTCTATCTTGGCCAACAGTTCATCACTTTTGTCAACCCCCCTCTTTCTGCTGTTATTGTTCCTGTTAATACCAGAGCCTCATCTGTCATTGGCTTGGTGTGGGGTTTGGGCAGTTCTTTCATGGATCTCAAAAAATCCTACAGCTTTGGTGAAGTCTTCAATTTCTCTTTGCAATTTGTTTGTGTTACAGTTGCATTGTACTGTCAGATTACCCACAATGAAGAGAGTCAGATCAAAAGTGATGACAGCTCTTTGGCTGGTGATGGATGCTGATTATATATATACATTGTTTGAGTGGAAACTGATCTTACAAGTGGTTGGTTCACTAACGAAACTCTTTCACATTATTATGATAATTTTTGATTCCCTATACAAACTCAAGAGTATGAGGTCCTCCTGTGTGCGAGTATTTGCATACTTCCTTGTGACATGTTGTCTCCCCAGCAGGACATCAGCTCCAGGAGAGAGGGACTTCTGAACTGCGGGTGCCCACAACAGGCCTGGCCAAGGCAGGACTGGATAAAATGTTTACTGACAAACCAAAGAAGAGTCAGGAGGAGAGATATTGTGGAGAGTGGCCTCGGCTCACCACATCATTCCATTATCAGTGAGCTGAGCTCCTTAAGGTGACACTTTGGTGGCAACCATTATTGCTATTTGTTGAAGTTCTTCCCTTGTCCTTTAGTGGTGTTAACAAGATGAATGCATCACCCTGCTTATTGTTCTGCAGCAAAAGGCAAAGGAGACAGGTGCCTATCTCTCTAAGGGCACAAATTTTGGACAGAAGGATTCTTAGGCGGAAAGCGGTACGTGGGATGGGGTGCTGAGCGAACTCTGAAGTTCTGGGGGAGGGACGTGCTGTCACTTCCGGCCTCCACTGGGAGATCCTTTGCCAGCCTTCAGCTCTGCGCCAATATGGGAGGCCGGGCCGCGCATGTGCGTGTGCTTAGCAAGCTCCTTGCCTGATTTGGAGAGGCTCAGGCCCGCCTCTAGGAGACTTATTTCTCAGGCCCAGAAAGGTGTAATGAGGAACCAGAGTTTTTGCCTCAGACTATAATTTCCTTCTTTTAAAAGAAACGAAGTGCTTCCGATGATTTTCTTCACTCAGGAAAATATTACTTGAAAGTGGCTTGCTTTGACGATAGTTTAGTCCCTGGAGATCGTCTAACTTTGAGCTTTTACCCTTAGACAGAGAAGTATCCCTGATGGCAGAGGAGAGAAGCCATGGAGAAGGACATTGTTTGATGTTTTATTGGAAAATTAATGTAAGTTTTGCATTTGATTTTAAGTAAACTGTTATTTAAAAATAATATCCTTTACTCCACTCCCCGCCCCCCCCCCCGCCCACCACGGCCCCAAACAAACAAACAAACAAACAAACAAACATAGAAAACCCTCAAAGACAGCCCTGCAAGTAGAATCACACTCCTGGGAGATGCTGCAAGTAGCTTCTGCGGGCTTGTGTTCACTCAGCCAGTGACCCAAGGGTTCACCTAGCCCTGCTTGGGAAAATCCCATGTTAATGATAATTTCTGGAAAAGTAGCACTTCCCTCCTACCCCTCTCCTCCTGCAAACCTGTTCCCAGATGTACCAGCAGCATCCGTGTATTTGTCCTCGTGGACACTAATCTTGAATTAGAAAAACAAGATCACTCTTGGCTAATGGACGCTATCACTGCAGCCCCAACCCCAGGAACACAACTCCTAGAAGTGTCAGTTCCGTTTAGAGGGCATTTAGATGTTCGTTATGATCTCGTTCAATCACTTAAAAACAAAGAAAACCCAATCTCTTGCTCCCGTTTCCATTTTTTATCTAAGTAACTTTTGAAAAAAGAATTGTTGGGTTAGTTTCCAGATAGGTAAAAATAGGAATTTGAGGGCTTGGGAAATTTGTAAGATTCACTATGGGTTTTCTTCCCTTTACAATCAAGGGGTTTTCTTTCTTCTCCAGAAGGTCTAGTCTCAGCTCTGCTCTTGAATTTTCTGGAAGCGTCACAGGCCAGCAGAGACCCTTTTGGGATTCAGATGTTGATAGTAATTTCCTTTCTTCACATGCCAGGATCAGTCAGTTTCTTACTGGGCAGCTTTTCCCAACTTCATATTTTAGCCTAGAATCCAGCGAGATCATAAACTGCTGAAGAGGCATTTTATGTTTATGCTCACGTGTCAGGTAACCAATCTCAGAATCTCTTGCCTTGACGCAAGAAAACTCTAGAGACTCAGCTATGCCCCAGTTTAGTTCATGGAATTTTACTGCATCCTTATTTGTTATGAAGATTTACAATCACAGAATGAGGGAATCATGGAATCACTGAACCAGAAGGGGTCTTTCATGCTCATTTTATTCTGATCATTAGTTGGCTCTTCATTCTATAGGGCCAGAAAGATTCAATGACTTGCCAAAGGTCACACAGAGGTGGGGTCCCTGACTCCTGGCTCATTCTGGGACGCCACAATGTAGAGTTAACTTATGCTTCATATCCAACTACCCCCAAATTAAGTGGCTTAGAGTAACGCCTGATTTAGGTCAGCAGTTTAGCCTGGGCACAGCTGGGTGGTTCTTCTGGACTGTGCTGGGCATGGCCGATCTTTGCTGGGCAGTCAGCTGGCACGTCCGTTGAGGCTGGCTGGTTTATATTGGCCTCGTCCTTGATGGTTGGAATGACTGAGACTTCTCTCCACATGGTAATCAAGAAGTTCCTAGGGCTGCAAGGGAGAGACCCTTCAATGGGCAATCACTTTTAGACCCTGCTTATGTCATGGTTGCTAATATCCACTGGTCAAAGTAAGCCACAAGGCCAAGAACAGATGAAAGGGGCTGAAAAGAGACAGGAATAATTTATGGCCACTTTGCAAGTGGCCACATGTGGTGATTCCCATTTTTGAATGACAGGATATCCTACAGGCCATCTTTTCAAGAATCTTACTCCTAGTTTCCTGGTAGGACAATGTTGAGATGCAGTCTTTGTAAATTAATCATGGCCTACCCTCCTGATATCCAATTATTTTACTTCATCTAGTGCTGGAGATTGCAATTTATTGCATCTTATTTCCCTCTTGAGGTACAATTTTAGGCGGACATATGGCAGTATGGAAGAAAAAGCCATTTCTAGTCCCCAATTTATGATGGAAACATTTTTTAACTTTCCAAAATGCTGTTAACAAAGAAACCCAAATATCTGTGGGTCTACCCCATTATTTCCTATGTAGCTCCAAGGGGCAACAATAATTTTATTCTTCATATTTTGGGGGCCATTATATGGTTTGTACATGAATCCCATCCTTCTGGGATTTCAGACCATGACGCTGACTCTCAGAGCTTTCCTGTGAAGTAGTCAGACATGGGTTACAAGCCCCATTTTACAGATTGAGTAACTGAGGTTCAGATAGATTCTCAGTACCTCCCAGGGATTCCCTTGGGGCTCCCTAAGTGTGAGCACCTGTGTCAGTTCCTTCTCCCTCCAAGTCTGTTCTTACATCTTGGGGGGTTTGTGGAGAACGTGTGGATAGTCCTTATGTCTGCTTTATGACCTCTCCATTCTCGAGGATCATCAAGATGCTGTCACTCTGGGTAAAGGGTCCCATGTTTCCTTCACTGAGAGGATCCAGGCATGGGGTGACATCCTCTCCTACTCTTGCTATGTCTGGGTATATCTGAGTGTTGCCCCCACTCCCGTCATCCTCCTCCACCTCCTTCTCCTCTAGGTTTAGTTCTTCACCCAGGAGCCTGATTCCTCCCTGCTCAGGGGGTTCAGGGGACGTTCTTTGGAGCAGGTGACATCCCTGAAGGAAGAGTATGGTCAACCCAGTGAAAGACATTGGCAATAACATAAAGTCAAGAGGAAATGGGGGTGACCAATGTGAGAACCATATGTGAGATTTTATGACTGAAGGGTAAAGTGTGCGTGTGTGTGTGTAGTGAGGGGGCAGGAAGAAGGGCAAAGATGGACCCTTCCCTCAGTCGGGCCCACCACAACCTAATCCCACTTCAGGGGAAAAAATCACTGGCTGGTGGGAGCAAGTCTTTTTTTTTTTTTTTTTAAGACTTTATTTATTTGACAGAGAGAAACACAGCGAGATTGGGAACACAAGCAGAGGGAATGGTAGCAGGAGAAGCAGGCTTCCTGCCGAGCAAGGAGCCCGATGCGGGGCTCGATCCCAGGACTCTGGGATCATGACCTGGGCCAAAAGCAGATGCTTAATGACTGAGCCACCCAGGCGCCCCTGGTGGGAGCAAGTCTTAAAAAGACTGGGTAGAGTCCCAAGTTAGTGGCTTCCTGATGCTTCCTCCAGCCAGTGCAGAGGAGTGCGTAGGCCATCAGGCTCTTGAAAAGCCTGGAGTGATACCATAAAGGCCCTTTGTGGAATTACTGAAGGCAGGTTGTGAGGACGTCACTTCCACATCAGTCAGGATTGCCTCTCTCAGATCTGGGAGCCTGGAAAAGTTAGGCTTCCTCTGAGGGATGGCTGTGCTTCTGCTGGGTTGGTTTGTTTGAATCTGGTGAATACCATGCTTGGTCAGGCTACAACTGATTGCAGGTCCCTTTTCTTTCTGGCTACTAGGAAGCTCAGGGAATGAATGTTTTCCTAAAAATTAAAAATCACTTTGTTGATTTTTACAAACATCAATTAGAACTTATTAAATTTTATAAATATATGATTTTATAAATCTAGTAATAACTTTAACATTTCAGTGATGTCACCCCGTATGAAAAAGAAAGTTTCAGAATCACACCAAATAGTCCCATTAGGTGAAAAATATTCTAAATATTATCTTATGTTGGTGTGTACCTACTTATCTTTATATATCAATGACCGTGAATGGACTTCCATATATCTATTTATTTACTTACTTACTCATCTATCTACTTAGATGTATGGGAGAGAGATCATATGAATTATGTCTTTTATTTTAAACATGATGTGTTAAAGTTGATTCTGCTTGAGTTTAAAAGAAGAAAAAGAAGCTAAAGGGATGTAGAGGGAATTGTTGAAATAAAACTACTTTCCCCATGAGGGATATTCTTCTCTAAAGGATTTCTCTAAGGTTAAGAAAAGAGATTATGGAAAACAACCCACTGAATTTGGAAATTATGTTTTTCCAACCACATGTTTCAATTTAGACATCAGTTACTGCCCCACCATGGAAGATGAGGCCATTAGCACGTTCACACCCCTCCTACTCCCTTCCCCCATTACTTGATTTTTGTTAGTTTTATCATTATTACCCTTTGGGGACTTATAATATGTTGCAGCACACACAATGGTTTAGTATTATGTTTTTAAAAGATTTAATTATTTATTTTCCAGAGAGAGAGAGAGAGAGAGAGAGAGAGAGAGAGAGAGAGAAAGCATGCATAAGCAGGGGGAGAGGCAGGCAGAGGGAGCTGGGAGCCCGATGTGGGGCTCAATCCCAGGATCCTGAGATCATGATCTGAGCCGAAGACAGATGCTTAATGACTGAGCCAACCAGGCATCCCACAATGGTTTAGTATTAATTCTATATTTAAATGGATTCTATTGTCACCATTGGCCCTTTCCCCACACCTTCTCCATAGCTCAGTTCTTGATTCCAATCTATCTCTTAATTAGCTTGGTTTTGTGGTCAAGTCATTTTGCCAAGAAGACCCCATATTCCCTGAATTTTTAAGATGTCTTTTAATTCTTCTACTGTCTGAAAATATCTATTTGTTGTCTTTATGCCTGACCAGCAGCACCTTGGCTGGATAGAGCACTCTTGGCCTCCCTTTCTTTCGCTTTGATGCAGTGTCCTTTCTCCATCATGATGTTGAATGTTGCGCTGGACAGCCTGGGA
>JAQQSY010002138.1:0-13893 GCA_028646535.1 Procyon lotor
CCCTCTGGTTTCCCCCCATACAACCCTCCCTTCCTTCTCACAATGCCTTCCATGTTTTTCTTTACGCTCAGCATGTAAGTGAGACCATAAGGTAATTGGTTCTCTCTGCTTAACTTATTTCACTCCGCATAATCTCTTCCAGTCCCATCCATGTTGATACAAAAGTTGGATATTTGTCCTTTCTAATGGAGGCATAATATTCCATTGTGTATATGTACCATATCTTCTTTATCCATTCATCTGTTTTCATCACTTTTTAAAGGCGAAAATGTCAAATCAGGATTCCTAGTGTCATCTTTGGCCACTCTGGTGAAGGCAATCTAAAATGCTCCTACTGTGACAAAAGCAGGTTGTCCAATCATCCTGGGGCTTTTGTTTCTAAAGGTCAATTCTTACTGAGTTACTTCTTTACCTACTAGATGATCAACTGCCAAAATTATCTATAGCATTTCAAATATTCCTGAGCCTCTGAGTAGTGCATTTTGAAAAAGATAAACCATTCATTCTAATCAAGATTCATTTCATACTATAGAACTATACTAGAGTACCAACGGTTGATCGCTCAAAATAATGCCTTCTGATCACAAAACAGTCCTTTGGTACCTTTTTGTTACACCACTATCCATGTCAATATGTGCACAGTGCTGGGATCTTTTGATACACAAAACAGAACACTCATTCATAAGTCTGAAAGTAGAATGAATACTGATTCAGTTAACTATTTGCCACTGTTGATACTAGATTTTTTTTTTTTAAGATTTTATTTATTTATTTGACAGAGAGAGAGATCACAAGTAGGCAGAGAGGCAGGCAGAGAGAGAGGGGAGAAGCAGGCTCCCTGCTGCGGGGCTTCATCCCAGGATCCTGAGATCGTGACCTGAGCCAAAGGCAGAGACTTTAACCCACTGAGCCACCCAGGCACCCCTGAGAAGTTACCTAATGATCTACTTCTAACTGTATTGTGAAAGACTGCTTAACAGGGAAAAGTACTTAGGAAGGCAATGCCTCCACAATCTATCAACATGAGGTACCATCTGTTCACAAACAATGCCTTAAGAGAAAACTGTAATTCCACAGACGGTTACCTTGATCACACCACATGCAGTACATCCGGGAACAACAGGTATAACAGCACCCAGGTAGAGCGAAACTGAAGTATAGATTTGTACAGCATCTCTAGAATTAGCACTTGGGTGTGTGTGTGTGTGTGTGTGTGTGTGTTTGCAGTTTTAAGGGGAAGAGGAAGTGTGTGTGTGTGTGTGTGTGTGTGTGTGTGTGTGTGTGTGTGTGTTTGCAGTTTTAAGGGAAGAGGAACAACAAGGGTGTCCTATCCCTGTGAGCTCTTTCACTTTCTAAAGAATGACACTTTAAACTCCTTTTAAATTTCAAAGAAAGTCAGGATAAGGGTGACCTTTGAGTGTGTATAACCTGTAAACCCCAGATAACAAATCTGAGATATTGACCCTTGGCTTCTCTATCAGCTCAAGGGTCACAATAATCAAAAAGAAATTTCTAGATCCAGACATAAATGATTATAAATCTCTAATAAATGAGTACCACATAGCTTATTCAAGATTACGCATGGAAAGAGAAGCATAAACAAATCTCCAGAAATTACATCCTCTACGAATTAAATTATCTGTAAACACAATCATGCAGGTGAAGCCATCATTATACATTTGCAGGACCTAGTTTAATACAGGACATGATTTCCAAGAACATGGTACCCTCTATGACGTATATCTCCTATAAGAGTGTATTATTCAGGTTAGAAAACTAAACAGCACAACTCACCTTAATGGTGACCCAAATCTAAAATCCTCGAAGAGTTCAAGGAACTTTCCAGCCAAAATTTTATTTTCCATCTATGATTTATCAAAATTACTTATCAGAGGCAAAACAGACATACCGGAGTTGCCTTTCTTCCCCATGTGTTATTGTTTGGGGACACGAAGACAGAAGAAGAACTACAGAAACAGAAGCTTAGAAAAGCTACAAACTATATATTGCTATATAATCATACTGTTTATGCATATGCTATGACAATAAAAAATAAATATACAAAACAGACCCACTCACACCTAAGATATCTCAAAGCACAACAAGGAAGATTCAATGCCCCTATCAAAGAGACTCCTAGGGTGTATTTCAGATGTGCTTTCTCAAAATAATTAGATAAGAACCCCTGATTCCCAAAGCTGGGCCTGCATTTTCTTAGAAAAATGAAAATCAATGCAATGTTCTATTATGTAATTTTAAAAACACATCATCTCCTTCCCATGTTTTTCTAAGTAAATTTCTGAGCAGCTAAGCAGTTACTCCTACAACTAAACAGCTTTCAATCTATTATAACCTAATTACTTGAAAAACAGGACACTTGGGGGAAAAAAAAACTAATTCCTCTGCTAAAGGAGAAGCTGGATAAATTTAGTTGTCACTGAGTAGTAAGATTTATGGACTTCCTTTATTTCTGCCTCCCTGACAACCACACTTTTTTGGTACCTAACTAGGCAGAGGATGATAATGAGTAGCTACTGTCATGCTATAATTAAAGATCAAATACCTTAGCTGCTTCAAGAACTCAATGTCAGAGTTGCTATTAATAAGCTTGATGAACTCTTCATAAGAAGGAGCATAGGTGTAGGCTCTCTTGTGATGTTCATTCATCTGTTCTCTGCGCTCCAACTGGGCAAGTAGCATCTGGTTAATGTAATCTGGATTACTGAGTAACTCCACTACCGGCTTCAAGACTGTGGGAAGAAGAAGAAAGCAACACTGAAAAAGGGATGGTCCTTTACAGGAATTGGTTTTCTTTTACAGCACTGAAACACTTTTGGGAAACATTTTTAAACTACCTAAATGGGGAAAATACAAACAACTCAAATATTCAAATACCTGTGTGCATGTACACACAGCTGCCCCTGGGTAGGCTACTAACTATGGCTACAATCAAGTGGTTGATGTAACAAATGAGTTAAGTTTAATAAAGAACGAAAGTCATTTGCAACCCAAGTTCCTGACAAAGATATCAAAATTAAGTATACTGGTTTTTTTTCCCTTTTATTTTTATTTTTATAAGGCTCAATATGTTTTGTCTGCCAAATGATAGTGAACATTCTCCCAACTGGTGAAAGCAGATCTCAGGGAAGAAGTTGTTAAAAAGCCCATGATATGACTACAAACTCATCCTACTAACTTTAGGTTAAAAAGTTCCCTTTCCAGGGTGCCTGGGGGGCTCAGTTGGTTAAGTGTTAGACTCTTGATTTCAGCTCAGGTCATGGTCTCAGGGTCCTGGGATCAAGCCCAGTGTCCAGTCTGCTTGAGAATTCTCTCCCCCTCCTTCTGCCCCTCCCACCACCACTTGCACACGCACACGCTCACACATACTCTCTTTCTCTAAAATAAATAAATAATCTTAAAAAAAAAAGTTCCCTTTTCTGGGGCACCTGGATGGCTCAGCTGTTAGGCAACCAGCTCTTGAGCTCAGCTCAGCTGTTGATCTCAGAGTCATGAAGCAAAAAAAAAAAAAAAATTCCCTTTTCTCTGTTTGGTATCTACTAATGAACACAGACAATAAATGAGACAATCAATCAATGCATATCAAGTGCAACGTTATTTGAGATTTTGAGGTAAGAGAGATTTCTCTTAGGTCATATTTTCTTCCATTTTCGTATTCTGGCCGAGTATCTCCCTTCTTATACTTCCTTTAGTAATTACATTATATGTACTGTGGTACAGTTCCTTCTTTATTTATTCCAAGTTCACAAAATTACATGTAGGCATTATCAATGGATCTTCTATCTTAAAAGTATTTTAAGTAAATGCACACTAGAGTTTGAGTACAGATATTCTTTCACTGGTGTATATATTATTGACCTGGATAACTCAAAAGCTACCCCAAATGGATGCTTCCCTGTGAAGAACATAAGGACTAATTATCCTGGATCAAAATAAACAACAGATTGGACTATGCATTTGGCAACATGTTACATAAAAAACTTATCATGGATGGCCAAATAATGCCATCTTTGAATGACACTTCACATCTGAAAATCTGAAAATATCTTAACTCCCACATGTCCTACGATATACAAGGTCCGCATAGGTAAAGTGTTGTCACATTAGTATATAACAATTTGTTTGAATAATCATCACATTAGTAATATGAATTATTTATGAAAGTCTACCTTTTGTTGTGAGTATTTCTGCAAGCATTATACGTAAGCTGAGAGACTGGACATCTTTTGAGGGAAGGAGACAGAACACCAGAACCCGAGAACACATCTGTAGGAACTTCACTTCATCATATGAGTTCCTCAAGCATGTATGTAACACAAAAGGCCTTGGTTGTTCTTCATGTCTAAAAGAAATTAATGAAGAGGGGAAGAGGCAAGAAAGAAATTTCTGGAAATAATTCCGTTATGTATCCTTAAGTATAAAATACATCAAATGGATAATACATCAATTTTAATAATTGTGTCCACTCCTCAAAAACGTCAATAGCTAATAATTTTCTCAATCACAGACTAACTTAGAAAAACGCTAATGCATGCTCTTTCAAGATTTCAAACCTTAAGTAGCATCAACAATTACGCGTAACTCCCAAATCACAGCAACAATGCAAAAAAGTATGAGTGTTTCTTTAACTGGGCTATTTTTAAGTCTCCTAGATGTCTTCTTAAATGTGATCTACTGCTTCATTTTTCAAAAACAAAAACTAAGAAAATATAACCAGGGTCACTAGCCAGCTTTCCTGACTAGGTAATTATGTGATAAAAATGCTATGGGTTTTCTACTGAGGAGAGGGTCCAAGACTTATCTGAGGCTACATAAATTGATGGCAAATTGCCTTCTGTGTGGTTCCCAAATATTTTCTCAACACTCTTGCCAACCGTGGTCACGGGCTTCCCTATCAGCACTGACCCTATCCTTATCCCAGCACCTTTAATTTGGAGGATCTGGGTGAAGAGGAGTAGAAAGTAGAACTTTCTATACCTCCCTTTTCCCACAGTACCTTGATAGTAGTAGTTCAAAGGAGACAGGGAAGTTCATTTTTCTAACACCTTCCAGGTAAGAGGGAACATTTACAGAGTTCTTATACTACCTAGGGACCAATCCTGAGGAAGGACTGACACTATGTAGAGCAGGAGGAATCACACTAGTGCTACACAGCAATGAAACAAATGCAGCTTGGTGCCTTTTACGACAAGCACCTCCAGGGTGTTGACTCCAATTTCTTTCTGCACTGGAGAATGAAGTCTAGTTTTCAGAACAGGTACTCTAAAAAGGGAAGATTTCCTCTTTGTCTTGTACGACAAGCAAGAAAAATTCAATACTACTGTGAAAAGCCAACAAAATAAACAGATTTTAAGAATAACCCTTTACATATATACTAATAATATGCTGACTTTTTTAAAATGGCATCTTCAGGGGTGCCTGGCTGCCTCAGTTGGTAGAACACGGGACTCTTGATTTGACTCTTATTATAAATAAATAAATAAACAAGTAAATTTAAAATGGCACCTTCCATTATTTGAAATTTTAACTATGCTGCCAGTTAGAGATGATCTTTTAACATAGTAAGATACAGATGCTACTCTTGTCTCGTCAAGCACATTTAAGGATAAAACTTTAAAATATGTATTCGGAAAAAATATAGATAGATAGATAGATAGATAGATAGATAGATAGATAGATAGATAGATAAAAAAAAAACATGTGTTCGGTTAACATTCATTGGGGGAAATTTGGCCCCCAAAAACTGACAACAGAAGCTTCTTCCTACAATATCAAAATCCCTCTCAAAGTATACACAATCTCTTCGCTGCTCCAATGGAAGGCAGATCAAAGGAGCCTGGCCATCAGACTTCTACAAGTTCATCTCCCTCCTAGAACTGAGTTAGGGAAAAACTTTCTGAGTGAGCATAAAAGGCCAGATATCTGGTCAAGTGAGCTCCATCTAAGGAAAAAGGAGAGGCCAATGCTTCCCTGGAATCCCTCTGCTCACTCCAAGCAGGATATTCCTATGATGCCTTCCAGCTCACGGACATCAAGTACTGCTTCAGAACCCAAGAAAAGATCCCGAGGCACGTGGCTGCTTCTGGGTCATGATGTGTCCACAGCAGCCTCCTTCTGCCAGTGTGGAAGGATCAGTTGTTTAACTGCCATTCCTCCTACTCGCATCAGGGTTTTCCTTCCTTGAGTGAGCAAAAGGACATTCACCTTTTGTAAATTTCACAGGTACAAGAAGACTTAATCTTCCCACCTACACTGAGAAGCAGGTATCATCAGCAGCATTTCAGATATGAGAACATTGAGGATCTGAGTGGTTACGTGAAGTCGAAGGTAATAAACAGCAGAAATAACTCTCCTGTTCCGCCTGACTCTCAAGCCCAGACTCTATGCTACTCCATAATCAACGATCACAAAGATGAAAAGAGCGAAAAATTCGGAGATAAAGACAGTATATATGAATAAAAAACATTTTTCCCCTTAGACGGCGTGACTGCACCTGAATAGTAAATCAAACACAAAGAGACTGTCAGAAAGAGACTGAAATTAAAGATGCTACTGATTAAACAGCATAAGAAGAATCAGTTTTAGATTTTCCTGAAACACGCTGGAACAAGACAGATGGGACAAAGGAAGAGGAAGCAGAGGCAAGACTTAAACGTGATCTGGACTGGCCTTAAAGCGGCAACAGACTGTCGGCCTGGAAATAAACACAAGCTGACTGAAAAGCTGCCCCCACACAAATGCCTAACAGTCAACCAGCGTATGTGTTGCTTTTATTAATGCAATTTATTATTCTCTTGTCTGACAGTGGCCAATTCAACTGGGTGCTTCCCAGGCTACCAAAGTCATTTTGCAGCCAATAGATATCCGCACACCAGTGGACATTTCTAGGACGAGGGCACTATTGACCTGGGGCAGGCAAGTGCAGACACAGCCATCAGACCTAGACCCATTGTCTACCAGTCTCATTGTGTGATTTGTAGAAGATAATGCATAATCAGGTATTAGTTCTCTAGAGTTCACTTCTAGGGCATAATCATCTATATGAAAAACACCAGTAACCTACTGGCACGTCTTCAAATATCTATAATCCCAGAGTACGGTGGTAAGATTTTTTTTTTCCCTAGTAAGAATTATCAACTAGGGCTTCTAGGCATAGCCCAGATATCAGCAAAATAAATCTACTGTTGGTATAAGAAAACTAGAAGCCCAGAGGGAAGGCATTTCTAAAATGAAATCAATTTTCTGTTTCTATTACTGTGATGCTTTACCCATAATATCTTTACATTAGTCACAAAAGCAGTAATTTCAGAAGCTGGTAAATGTCTCCATGAAAAATATGTACTCAGGTTCAAATTAGATCATCATAAAAATACTAAATTTCTCTAACCCCTTGCTCTTCTCCCAAACCTAAACCCATCAGTCTTCTCACTGGAATAAAACATGGACTTAAAATACTGTCCTTCACTGAACCATAATTTAAATATTTTTAAATGAGCTTCCACTGAGTTCAAACAAGTCTTGGACAGTATCCAGGAGGCAGAAGTCGGGAGCACTTTATACAACAGATGCCACCGCAAACCAACAGGAGCTCCTGGGGTGCTCAACACTTGAAACGAGTGGCCGAAGCTCTTGAGATGCCAGGGGTATAACCCTAGAGTCCTCATTCTCTCCCTTTCCTTGTTAGCTCACATACTCCCTGGAAGTTGCCTTCTCTACCAAAGGCAATTTTCAAAGGGTGGTGTGAGGACCCCGCTGTGTATACAAAATGTCACGTCTTTTTCACTCCTGTTCTCGCAAACACAGTGGAGTCTCCAGAGGCTGCCTAATGTGTGCTAACACCATCACTCTACTGGCTAATGGGAAGTGGATTGTGTATTCGAGCACTTTAAAAATGTCTTGGTTTTAATAGCTGACACAGTAAATATAGTATAGCAAAAGGTGAGGTGGTATAAGTTTGGCAACTGGCTCCCCCAGGGGAAAAACATCTCTGACTTGTAGCATTCGCCCCCTGCACAGTGTAAATACTCCCACCATGGCTAGTGACAAGCTAGCAAGATGATATCCCTGATCTCAAAGTAGGGAAGGGATGTGCACAGTCAACTCTTGCAAAACAGTACAAGCTGGTCCCAGCATCCCATGAGATAGAATGCACATAGACAAAGTGCTTTTACGGGTGCCTGGCTGGGTCAGAAGAACACGTGACTCTTGATCTCAGGATTGTGAGTTTGAGCCCTACATTGGGTGTAGAGATTACTTAAAAATAAAATCTTAAGAAACAAAAGTACTTTTAGTTTTTCAATAACGTTTAAGAGTATAGAGGGATCCTGTGACCAAAAAAAAAAAAATCTGCGAACCACTGCACTACAGTAATTTTTTTCACATCATGGGTTGTGACCCACAAGGAATAAAATAAAATACAGTTCATCTCAAACATCATTTTTAAAAAGATTTTAACACAAAAATATCAGTTATCACAGGTAATAAGAGTATTGTTTTATGAAACTTGGTTATGGTACAAAACATATTTCTTACCAAATGTTAGAGTTTTTTAAAAATGAAAAATATTGGGGGCAGCAAACTGGAAAATATTAGGCCCATGATGGCGCTGCACATTTTGTTCTCATACAGACTTTGGGGGAGAGAACAATTCTTGGAAAGAAGCAATATAGCCAAGTACAGGGAGCCACTGCCCAAGGACATTTAGCAACCAGGCTCCCTGAGCAATAGCACAGGGCCCAACAGGCTTCTCAGAAGAGAACAGGAGGTACCACCTGCCCAATAAGAATGCCAATGGTTACTCATCCTCGTGTGTATTTTTCAGATACCCTTTCTCTCCCCTGAAAGTAGAGGTAGAATAGTATCCGTGAGACTAGGCCACATTAAATGTAAGGAACGCCCTCCTACTGAGTCCACATCCAAACAGGGAGAAGGCTACTCCTCTCCTGCAGTGAGACAACTTTTACATGCAAGTTAGAAATGCTGTAATTCAGCATTCTCACGCTCATTCAGGAGTAGGACATACAATTAGGATCCTACCAGCAAACCTCTGAACATAAGGATTTGTTACAAGCACAGAAATGGCCTTGAAGTCCTCCTTCCAAAGGCAGAATCACCTCACAGGCACAAACCTTGTTAGTGGAACGGTACAAAGAACTAACGAGCCTAAATATTCACACTTTTCACATTGAAACATTTCTAATTACAGCCCACAAACTCCAATATTGAGTTCCTTTTAAAAGTCAATTTTCAGGATATTGTGATGCCACAGAGTTCTCAACACGGGACTCACAAAGGAAACATGAATTCAGAAACTTTCTAAAAATTGTTAGCTCATGGACACTTCACAGTATAAAACACTGTATTTAAATTTTCTACTTCTAGGTACTCATGATTCTATAAACAAGTCCATGACAGTGCTGGCTTGGTAAAACTAATTTCATTCAAGTTTAAGTCAATAAAGGGGTTTTCTATTAGAGAGTTATATAAAAAAAAAAAAAAAAAATCTACTCTATCAGAGCACTGTAATATTTCTTGCTCAATGTATCTACATTTCAAGCCAAGCAAGAGGCAACAGGCAGAAAGTTCTACAGTTTTATCTTGACTTTGACCTCTTTCTGTATAAGAAAACTATTTTAATGTAGATAAAAGGTGGGGGAGATTGCTCACGTTAGAACGGTTACCTGGCATTCGCAGCTTTCAGGTCACAGAAATGAGTGAGTAAAGTCCTTACAACATCATTGCAGACGACTTTAACCACATCCACATGGCTCAGTCTGTGACGCAGCTGTCTGGCAATTTCCCAAAAGTCTTCCAAGAGCAGATGGTAAAGCTGTCCCTCATCTCTGCTGAGATTTCCATACCAGGACAGAACGTAATCTCTATAACTGTAGTCAAACACTACCAGGAATAAACAAAGCAATGAGTAAAACTTAAGACGAAAGAAGCATATACCACGACCACGTGTCTACTGGAAGCTGACAACCTACTATTTAATATTCACTGTTCAAAATATAAAGAGAAGAGAAGACATAATCTTTCCTAGGATCTTTCAAAATAAAAAGATTCTCATCTAACTAAAATTCTGGGGGTGTGGTGACCGTGTGTCCGGAAATTTTGAGGACACGCCAATTTTTAAATATTCTATCCTGGGGGCAAACTATCTAAATTTATCAAAAAAACAGAGCGTCTTACACAGTGGCAACACACTTATCGAGTCTGCCAGTCATCAATTTATTGCCTCTCGCTTCCAAGTTCACCCTTTCTTGTCCTGCTTTATGATACTGGAGATGGACCATGTAAACATTTCTTTGCCAATCCATACGTGTCAGAGTTTGTCGGGAGAGGATGCTGGAGGGACTGTGGAGGAGGAAGGGGCTTCTTCTCATCCCGGTTCCTGTGTGTTGATTGCTCCCGCAGTGTGCAGCGGGCGGCAGCATGTGGGTCACCAGATGGCCTCACTCCCAGCAGATTTCAATGGCACTCAGAGGGCAGCTGCCCAGAGAAGTCTGCTAGCACCCTGGGGGTGACTTCCCATAGCCTGAGTTATCTCCCCCAAACTTCTCCACCATTACATGGGCCACAGCTGTGCCCTCTCCGGTGAGGCATGGATCTCAGCTCTGGGGTAAAGAAGGAACCCACTCCCAAATGTATCACTCCTTAAAGTGCTCTGTCAGTCCTAGGTGATTGCTCCTTTCTTTGAAGTCCTCTTTACTCCTCAGTAGTCAAGTCCCTTTGCAAATTAATCATTCTTTATATTAAACTTTTTTGTTCAAGTACTATGTGGCTTCTGTCTCTTAATGAGACCCCAACTAATGCAAGAAGAATCCCCTAAGTCAGATATCACACCAGGCTCAGCATCTGTGGCTGACAACCTTCTTTGGAAGATTTTTAATATCCCCTTTTTTAATTCTGGATCAATTTTATGCCTTGGAAATAAAACCCCTTAGCTCTAGACCAGTGCTGTCCAACAGAAATATGAGAGTCACATATGTAATTTTAAGTGTCTAGTAGCCACATTAAAAAAGGAAAAACAGGTTAAATTTTAATAATATCTTTCAGCTTATATCCAAAATATTGTGATTTCAATACATAATCAATATTATCAATTAACGAAACTCTTTTTCCATGCTAAGTCTTTACCATCTGATATACATGTTATACTTTCAGCACATCTTAGTTTGGACTAGCCACATGACTCAATCGCCACTTCTACACAGTAGTTCTCCTTTGCTCAGGGAAGCTCAAGTCCACACAGAAGATGAAGACTGAAAAATAAAAATGTTACTGGACCTAAGTCATGATTTCCCCGAGGGAGAAAAACACAGACTTCAGCATAAGGATACCTGTACTATTTTTTTTTTTACCTGTACTATTTTTTAATCACTGCTTATTTCTCAAGATTTTCTCTTTCCTTCTTCAATGATCACTTCATTTGGCTTAATTTTGATACGACCATATATCATCTCAGATAGTCTACCCTCTTGCTTTGCTTTGTGCCCAGGAATCCTGTGAACAAAATGTAACTTGAGATCCTGATTTACTGCACACCGGGCCCACAAATGTCCAACCCATAATTCTCAAGTAGTTCTGCAGATCAGGATCTGGTGCTCATTCTACTCATCTTAGCTGCTCCACATCAATTTTAAATGAAGTTGGTGGGGGGAGATGGGAAGGTGATAGGAAGGAAGTCATATTTCTTAGAAAACTGAATAGCAAATGGAACCTCCAGCTCAGAGTCTATCCTATGTAAGGATTCCATGTATGTGCAAAAGCCCACAAGTCGAGGAAAGCACAATTCTTGTTTCAATATTCTGTGATGGCTTTTGTTTTCTGAAAATATCAACTATGAAAGTGTATCCAATGCTTTTCCACATTTCCAGAATTTCTGCATTGCAGCTTTATAGTAATTCACAAAATGGCATTTTAAATCCCATAGGTCAAAAACATAGATAAAGCATCCAAGAATTTTGTTCACAGACACAAATGTACAAAGGTTTACCTAAATCCTCAAAGTTATTCCACTGGCTTCAGTAGCGGGATAAGATACTTAAGACAGCTGGAGCCTTATAGCGGAGAACCATTATAGCCAAAGACTAAGTATCTTTTTTTTTTTCTTTTTAATGCCCCTAACTCAATCTTTCATTTTTCATTAAATAAGCATTTAATTCTGGTATATAAGGCTTCCAGTATATAAGGTAGAATAGATAGCCGCTGGGCACAAAAGGCAAAACAAAAGCAAAACCAATAAATAAATCATTTCCTAAACATTTTGGCTTTTTTCTGCTCACTTCCAAATATTAATTTGAATAAATGATTATGTTTTCTGGATTTTATGAAAAGTAGCCACATCTCATTCCTTTTTTAAAAAAAAATATTTTATGTATTTATTTGAGAGACAGAGAGAGAAAGCATAAGTAGATAGAGGAGCAGAGGAGAGGGAGAAGCAGGCTCCCCACTGAACAGGGAGCCTGACATGGGCTCAATCCCAGGACCCTGGGATCATGGCCTGAGCCGAAGGCAGATGTTTAACTGACTGAGCCACCCAGGCGTCCCAACACATCTCATTCCTAATTGGAATAGTCCAATTAGGAGAAAGCAGAAATGGTTTCTGACCTGGATATTTAAGAAATTGGGGCAAAAACAGGAATAGGCTAATCCCATAACAAATAGACCACAGTTCCTACACAGTAATTAAGTTACATCCTCTCAAGAAATTGAGGCTCCCATAAAAAAAAAAACAAAAAAACAAAACAAAAACTGAAATCTTGCCATTTGCAATGACGTGGATGGAACTAGAGGGTCTTATGCTAAGCGAAATAAGTCAATCACAGAAAGACAATTATCATATGATCTCTCTGGTATGAGGAACTTGAGAGGCAGGGCAGGGGGCTGTGGGGGGAAGGGAGGGAAAAAAATGAAACAAGATGGGACTGGGGAGGGAGACAAACCATAAGAGACTCAATCTCAGGAAACAAACTGAGGGTTGCTGGGGGGTTGAGGGGCTGGGTGATGGACACTGGGGAGGGTATGTGCTATGGTGAGTGCTGTGAACTGTGTAAGACTGATCTGTACCCCTGAAGCAAATAATACATTATACGTTAATTAAAAGAAAGAAAGAAGTTGAGGATCCAAGAAGTGAAATAACTTGCTCAAAGTCATATAGGTAGTAAAGCCAAGTGTCCTATCTGCCAGTCACTCTTCCTACTCAGCACACAGTAGTCCCGCATGAAGGCGGAACAAACAAGTCACATGAGTAAAAGACATGAGAAATCTGAAATAGTGTCTTCTCCATTGGACATCCAGCTTGTTAAAACATTTATATGAAAAAAACAAGCAAAGGGCTACACTTTAAAAAATTGCCCTAGACAGAAGACATGAACAGACACTTCTCCAAAGAAGACATACAAATGACTAACAGACACATGAAAAAAATGTTCATCATCTTTAGCCATCACCACACTGAGATACCACCTTACACCAGTTAGAATGGCCAAAATCAACAGGACAGTAAACAACAAATGTTGGAGAGGGTGTGGAGAAAGGGGCACCTTCTTCCACTGTTGGTGGGACTGCAAGCTGGTGCAGTCATTTTGGAAAACAGTGTGGAGATTCCTCAAGAAATTAGAAATAGAGCTACCCTATTACCCTGCAATTGCACTACTGGGTATTTACCCCAAAGAAGCAGATGCAGTACAAAGAAGGGCCACATGTACCCCAATGTTCATAGCAGCAATGGCCACAATCGCCAAACTGTGGAAAGAACCAAAACGCCCTTCAACAGATGAATGGATAAAGAAGATATGGTCCATATATACAATGGAATATTATACCTCCATCAGAAAGGATGAATACCCCAACTTTTGTATCAACATAGAC
>JAQQSY010002139.1:0-13893 GCA_028646535.1 Procyon lotor
CTCCTACACTGTTGGTGGGAATGCAAGCTGGTACAGCCACTCTGGAAAACAGTATGGAGGTTCCTCAAAAAGTTGAAAATAGAGCTACCCTATGACCCAGCAATCGCACTACTGGGTATTTACCCTAAAGATACAAATGTAGTGATCCAAAGGGGCACGTGCACCTGAATGTTTATAGCAGCAATGTCCACAATAGCCAAACCATGGAAAGAACCTAGATGTCTGACAACAGATGAATGGATAAAGATGTGATACACACACACACACACACACACACACACACACACACACACACAATATATATATATATACACAATGAAATACTATGTAGCCACCAAGAGAAATGAAATCTTGCTATTTGCAATGACATGGATGGAACTAGAGGGTATTATGCTAAGTGAAATAAGTCAATGAGAGAAAAAAAATTAACATATGATCTCTCTGATATGAAGAATTTGAGAGGCAGGGTGGGGGGTCATGGGGGAAATGAGACAAGATGGGATCAGAAGGGAGACTAACCATAAGAGACTCTTAAATTCACGAAACAAACTAAGGGTTGCTGGGGGGTAGGGTGGCTGGGTTATGGACATTGGCGAGGGTATGTGCTATGGTAAGTGCTATGAAATGTGTAAGCCTGATGATTCGCAGATCTGTACCCTGGGGCAAATAATACATTATATGTTAATAAAAAATATAAACAAACAAACAAACAAATAAATCAAAAGAAAAACGGGATGTGATCAGGGAGAGGTGAATAGGGACCTTCTGAGTTGCTGACAAAATTTTATTTCTGGGCTTAGGTGTTTAACAATTATTCTATAAATAAACTGTAAAATAATGTTTTACTTACTCTTCTGTATGAATAATATGTGTCACAATTTTTTTAAAGGATTTATTTGAGAGAGAGAGAGAGAACGAGAGGCCGGGTAGGGGCAGAGGGACGGAGAGACTCTCAAGCAGACTCCCCGCTGATCCCAGGACGCTGAGATTATCACCTGAGTGGAAACCAAGAGTCTGATGCTCAATCATCTGAGCCCAGGCACCCCTACATGTCACAACTGTTAAACAGAGTAACTGTTTAGTCTGGAAATTGTTTAGTCTTTAGTACACAGAAAGGTAAAAATAATGATCATACAGACCATTTATAAGGTGACTACTGAATTTTTACAGATTTAACATCTTATGTGCTCTTCTAGGTCAAAACTCAGTAGTCGTTCATGCTGTCACCTGTGTAATCAAGGTCTTCCTACTGGTCAGTGGTACACCTAAGATGTAAACAGTAAAGAATTAGGAAGAGGTTCAATACAGGGCCGTAATGGTTCCTACCCTTACCTCTAAGGAGGTCTGCGGTTCACCAACAGAGAAACTCAGATGTATCCACCAGCGCATCCGAGATGTCAATGAGGCAAACAAACCAAAAACAATGCAGGATAAGAACGGCAAAGGCCAGATTCCCCTTATAAAATCTGGAAGTCTGTCGTCAAGTAAAAGAAAGGGGTGCCAAAAGATGATTTCCAATGTGTTGTGTTGACACAAAGGGAGTGTAGTCTCCCAGCCTGTCTGGGGGAGAGAGGAGGCGGGAGAAGTCAGTGTGAACAGGTGGGAAGGGTGCCGTGCTGGCTCTCGCCACCCGCCACCCGGAGGGAACTTCCTGTGGGCGTCTCTCTAGTCTGAACTGAGAAGATCCCCAAACCACTGCTGGGTGGGGCCAGACAGACCCAGGAGCACCAAAAACGTAGGTGGTGTTTCTCTGTTGCTGCCCACAGAATTTTATTTATAATCTGTACTGTTTTACAAAACACTGGCACAGACACCTACGCGGGGACAGAAACAGGAGAAAGATCCCTTGACTTCAGCGTTGCTACAGAGATCCTTCTGAATTTCCTTAGATCTTGGTGCCAGCTCCTGGTCTTTTTCCCCCACGAACTACAGATCTGCTCCAAGGAGCAGTCCTTCTCCCTTCTTTATTTTTTCCTTCTCTTGCATTTCCTTTGCACTGTTTTCCATGGCCAGCTGATTCACTCTCCTAGCTTCAGCTGCCATTTCTATCAGAAAGACCCACAAATCTACATTCTTGTCCTAAAGGAAACTTTGTCCCACTTTCTCTTTCCAAGTCCCTCTTGGACCTCTCCATTTGTCTGTCCTTCCATTACTCCAATAAGCTCAAAACTGGACCCACAGCATCCTCCTTCTGGAATAGCTTCCCGTTCTGTGCTCTTTTCACTGGTCTGACAAGTCCTCTGCCTGCCAGGCACAGTGCTGGGCCGTGGAGGAAAACGATGAATGAGGATAGGTCTCAGGCCTTGAGAAGCTCAGTCTGGTGGAGGACGTAGGCCATATTGTCCTTTAATGAACAGGAGTAAGAGCTATGATAGGTCCGTGCACCAGGTACAGTGAGAGTTTGAATAGGCAGTTGCCCAAAGAAATCCAGAAGGGAAATGCAGACTATAGGAGAGGCAGCAAAGTGGAGTGGATGAAAGCGTAGGCTCCAGAGCTTAATGGCTTGAATCCTACCTCCCTCAATGACAAGCTGTGTGACCTTGGGCAGGTTGCTGGAACTCTGCACATATGGTTTTCTTCAATGGAGAATGTGGATGATAGTATATCTACCTTAGGCTTCTTGTAAAAGCTCAATGAAATAATCCCTGCAAAGCACTTAGAACAGTGCCTAGCACATGAAAGGATTTCATTCATTTGCTCATTATTCAACATGTGCCAAGCACTGTTCTGGGGGCTCAAGAGACAGTAGAGAACTATCTAGATGAACACTCCTGCCTTCGTGGAAGTGCATTCTAACAGAGCAACAAACAAATTAATTCTATATGTAGTGTGATACAGAAGAGTTACAGGACAAAGAAAAGCGTGTTAGTTATTAATATTCTTATATTTTAGAGGCTCTTTGATCTTGGACTTAAAGGAAGAGAAGTTCACTAAAGAGAATATGGTTTTATCAAATCAAACATGATTGTAAATAATCTGCACTATTATTTTATGTTCCACTAAGAAAAGAGCACTCCCAATTAAACTACAATTCTTTTTTTCTTACCTAGGACTCTTATCTGAAATGTACTAAAATTTATTTAGGCATATTTAAGTATGAACTTTTTAAAAATCATATCACACATATATATACAGAATAAAGAAAACAAAAGCAGAAGTTGATTAAGGTATACCTAAAGCTTCTTTATATTTACAGTTCTAGTCCTTGGAATCTCTTTCTGATTCAATCACCAGTTTCTCCACCAATCTTATCATCTATGCCATTAAGCACTTTGATCAAAGTCTTCATCTTTTCCCCTTCCCTTCTCTTGGCTTTTAAAACATTTTGGACCCACAAAAGGGATTGGTGTTGAGCAATACAGCCAACTTTGTAAATAGATACAAGGAGCCTATTTTTCACTCCTATGTTGGGGATGTTGCTCAGCGTTTTGGAGTTGCCCTCTGCCCACCCCTCCCCCCAAATGTGTTTTGCTTCCTAGAGGTGAAGAGCACCCCCTTCTGATCTCCTGGCTTTTCACCTAAGCCACAGCCCTGCCAGTTTGGATGTGTCTGTGCACACAGTCAGTGACAACCATGTTCTATAACTGGGATCTGGTGACTCTACTGTCAACTCTAGGATGCATCCTAGTGTCCAAGATGCAAAAGTGTGGGAACAAAAATGAGAGTGTTAGAGTCAGTGAAATACTGCAGTCATAACTTGGCAGTCTTCTTTGTTCTGACCATTTGCTCTTTGTCAGGCACTGGGCTAAACATTTTATCATTCTGATCTCATTTAATCTTTGTGACGACCCACTGGAGCAAGCCCGCTATTCTCCCCATTGTACAGAGCTGCCTTATTCAATGGAGGTATTAGACAAGTTACACATGTAATTTTGCAGTTTTTCTAGTAGCCACATTAACAAAGTACAACTAACTGTAGTAATATATTTCCTTTAACCCAATATATTTAAAATACTATCATTGGGGCGCCTGGGTGACTCAGTCGGTTGGGGGTCTGCCTTCAGCTAGGGTGGGGATCCCCAGGTCTGGGGATCGAGCCCCGCCTCGGGCTCCCTGCTCAGTGGGGAGCCTGCTTCTCCCTCTGCCTGTCGCTCCCCCTGCTTGTGTGCTCTCTGACAAATAAAATCTTTTAAAAATTAAAAAAAAAAAAGAAAAACACATCTTAACTCCTACTAGTCACATTTTGAGTGCTCCACAGGCACACGTGGCAGCAGCTCCCCTACTGGACAGCACAGGTACTACGACAGACGGAAACTAAGCCCCACATGAAGGGACCACAGAGTGGAGACTCCGGCTCAGACCCGGTCAGAAGGTTGTGCTCCTAGCCTGTATCCTACATGAGGGAAGGACCTTCCAGGCAGAGCAGGAGGTGATAGAAATGTCCAGAGTAGGGGCAGAGCAGGTCTCTTAAAACCGTAAATGGCTGACTTTGGTTGAGACCTAGGATGTGGGGTCCCCTCTATTGCTGGACCCTACAGTTCTGTAGCTGGAAACAATCTCAACTCTTTTTCCCCCCCTCTAAATTCTGACCCTTTTGTTCACCTCACTCACATAGGGGCAGACGTCTATGTGGCCTCTGCCACCAGTCTGGGGTTGCTGCCAAGCCCTGCGGGACCCCAGGCCTTGGGAAATGGATCCTATGCGGTTTGAGCTCCATGTTTTCTCTCCCACCTACCCTGCCCTGCACCCCCTGAGAAGCTGTCAGAGTCTCTGTGCCTCCCTCTGGGGGAGGGTGTCCTCTGTGGTCCAACCCCCAGCCGCCGTGGCCAGGCTGACTCCTCTCTGCTCCTTCAGTCAGGCCCCTTGTGGCTCTGCACCCACCCCCTTATTACCCTGACTTTACTACTACTCACCTCTGCCTCACCCTGATGCCTTTCTCCTCCCTGCTCAGCAGCCAATCCCACACCTTCTGCCAGACTTCGCTGACCCAGATCCTTCCAAAAGCCTCAGGGATTGGTGACAACATCCATTTCGTGCTTTCCTATCAGAGCTGTTCATTAACCCTCTCCACTCATTTCACATCTGTATTGATCCTCTCAGATCTACCCAGAGCAGGGTTTGATAATTTCCTGATTATCAAAAATAATGATTATCCTGATAATTTCCTGATTATTCTCCATAGGACAGAGACATGGAAGATGCTTAGGAACCCACTGGACACTTGCATGAAAGACAGGAAACAAGTAGTGAACAGAGGAATTGCACCGTTTAATACGGGACATCACTCCTTTGATCTGCAAATGCTTACTGAGTGTCTTAGGTACTGAGCCTGACCTACTGGGAAGCAGGGCTAAGTCTTTGCCTTTCATTTGTTCATAGCTGAGTGGCAGGAAAACCAAAAGCCACAATGTTGATAAACACTAATACTGAGCCATAGGCCAAGTGCTGTGAGTATGAAGCACAGAGGAACACATTCTTCCTGGGAGAACTGGGGACCTTCAGTGAGGATGAACTTTGACCTCACCTTAAAGGGTATATGGACATTTTACAGCTATGAAGAGGAAAGGGGGTGTTTCAGGCACAGGGACCCACCCATGAAGGGCCCGGCACCATCAAAGGCACTAAGGGCCGCCTTACTGTTCCTCAAACTCTCTAAGCACTTCCCTACTTTAGAGCCTTTATGCTGGCTGGTGCCTTGGGTCCCTTTGCCTGGAACATTTCCTGTCAACCACCTGTTCCCTTCCTACTCACTGCTCACAAAATCCTACTCAGATCTCCCTATTTATGTGGAAATCTGCCCCCACCTTCTTCATTCCATTATCCCAAGACCAGCTCGAACATTCCATTCTTGCTGCATTGATTTAAGATCTCAGATTAATCCATGGGTGTTGATAATATTTATAGCCTCCCTGGGTAAATCAGTCAGTCAGTCAATCTAGCCACCTACCCATATATGTACCTATTTGTGTATCTACGAAGCTATTACCCATCTAGGCAGCTAAGCTTGTACTGGGTTATTTGCTCAAAGCCCATACACCTCTATTGTTATTGAATTATTTGTTGGTTACTCAGAGGCATATAAAACATGTCACTATAATTATGTATTTGTCTATTTCTCTTTTTATGCTTCTAAACCATTATAATAGCTCACAGCTATCTTGTTAGGTGTAGAAAATTATATATTCCACTGATATAAAGTCCCTATTTATTCATTCAATATTTCTGGCCTTGAATTATGTTACATTATCTGATATTAATATTATCTCATATACTTTCTTTTTTGTGGCATTTCCTCTGTATATGTTTTTCAATCCTTTTAATCTTTCTTTTTCCTGTTTTCATTTTGCCTACTATGCACAGCATACGCTGATATTTTAAAAATTTCTGAAAATCTCTTTTTAAATGGGTGACTGTCATATATTTTCATTCACAAGGATTATGAATCTGTTTCAAATTTTCCAGCCTATCCTGGCCTGTTTCTAGTAATTTGGGACAAATGGGAGCCCCTGTTCCATATGGCTCATCAAAGTTATGAATTAAGCTCAAAACAAAATATGCTGTACCCTTTACCTTGACAAATGTAGCTTTGCAGTGGCAACATCATGAAATAAGTTTGAAAGTTATCATTTTTATATGATGAAAAGGTGCAAAAATGTCAAAGATGGCTGAATTAAATTTTTACTGTCTGGAAATCTTGTGGATAGGTGTCTGTTTGGGTCGCTATGACAAAATACCACAGGCCCGGTGGCTGATAAACTACAGAAATTTATTCTCATGATGGTGGGGCCTGGAAGTCTGAGATCAGGGAGCCAACAAGGGCAGGTAAGGATCCTCTTCTGGGTCACAGACTTGTCTGTATCCCCATGGGGCAGAAAGGGAAGGAGCTCTGTGGGATCTCTTTTATAAAGGCACTAATTATATTCATGAGGGCTCCACCCCTGTGACCTAATCACTTGCCAAAGCCCTCAACTTCTGAGGGGTTAGGATTCCAACATATGAGTTTGTGGGAAGGAAGCGGACACAAAACTTTCAGTGATCTTTCATTTACAAAGAAGTATATATTGAGTTTTACAAAATGTATTTTCCTTGTCATCATTGCATCAAGATTATGTTGCTAAATAAGTATTTCCCCAAGAGATAGGAGGAGGGTGGAGGAGGGAAATCCTGAGCTCACCTTGTCCCATGGACACACCAACGAACGGCCACGTTTGTGGGACAAACTATGAAAATGACCAATGGCTCTGGCAAAACAGACCTTCCATGGTTAGTCATCGAGATGTGGCCACATTGCAAAGTGCCACAGGGGTGAGGATACCCGTGGAAACCAACCCCCAGGTGAGACACGACAGGTGCAGAGAAGCAAGAGGAACAGATCCCACCTGGGCATCCCAGGCCCCAGAAGTCCATACCGGGCAGATGGGTCCCCATAACCTCTGGCTCTGGAAACCAGTGAGGCTTAACTTCAGGAGCTTTTAAAATCAGCAGAGCTTACCTCCAGGTATTTTAAAAGATCTGGAGGCTTAACTCCAAGGGAGCCAGAGTGAGATAGGAAACGGGGTCCATGCTTTTAAGAGCCAACATAATGACCCGGCCTGACACACAGAACAGAAGTAGCAGGTTGAGAAGCCCCATCCGTGTGGGCCCCGGTGTGCGCGCTCCAGCCCCATTCCCAAGGAAGACTGATTTACTCATCTCAGAGCATGTGCTGGAGGGACAGCAAGCATCAGACCTCTCCCCACCCCCCACCTGGGTAGCAAGACATTTGCTGACACCAGCCCTAATGCTCCCCACCTGGCTTGCTAGCACTACATGATTTGCCTTGGATTCCCCTGTGGACCCACCTCATCCAACCCACCCAGGCCGGCATCCATCCAGTACAGCACTGCCCTGCCGCTCCCCACAGGGACCAGTGCTACTCCAAAGCCGGAGGGAGAGGCAGGGATAACCCCACACACCAGGAGATCCGCAGTTCCAGCAGCTGAGCCTTTTAGCGGGCCACATAGGAGAGAGCCCGGCCAAGGGGTGGGTCATCTCAATAGATGCAGAAAAAACATTTGACGAAATTCAACCTGCTCAGGATAAAAACTCCCAATAAAATGAATTTAGAGATAATACACCTCAACATAATATATGACAACCCACAACTGACATCACACTCCACTGTGAAAAGCAGAAAGTTTTTCCTCTAAGATCTGGACCAAGAAAAGGATGGCCATTCTCATCACTTTTATTCAACATAGTACGAAGGCCTAACCATAGCAGACAAGAAAAAAAATAATAGACATCTAGACTGGTAAGGAAGAAGGAAAACTGCCACTGTTTGCTGATGACATGATGCTATATATAGAAAATCCTGAAGACTCCACTAAAAAACTGTTAAAACTGATTAGGCGAATTCCATAAAGTTCCAGGATACTACATAAAATATAAAAATCTGTTGTGTTTCTACACACAAATAATGAAGTAGCGGAGAGAGAGAAATTAAGAAAATAATCCCATTTACAGTGGCATCAAAAAGAATAAAATACCTAGGAATAAATTTAACCAGGAAGTGAAAGACCTATAGTCTGAAAACTCTAGGACATTAATTAAAGAAATTTAAGACAGCACAAATGAATGAAAAGTCATCCATGCTCATGGATTATAACAATTAATATTGTTAAAATGTCCAGACTGTCCAAAGCAATCTACAGATTCAGTGCAATTCCCATCAGAGTCTCAACAGTATTTTTCACAGAACTGAAACAAATAATCTTAAAATTGATTTGGAACCACAAAAGACCCAGAATGGTCAAAGCAATCTGGAGAAGAAATAACAAAAGTGGAGGTATCATGACCCCAGATTTTAAGAAATACTATAAAGCTATAATAATCATACATTAAAAAGTATGGGAGAAGCCCCCAAATACACATAAATCAAAGAAAAAGAATAGAGAACCTAAAAATAAACACACATTTATACGGTTAATTAATCTACAACAAAGAAGACAAGAATACAATGAGGAAAAGACAGCCCCTTCAATAAATGGTACTGGTAAAACCAGACAGCCACATACAAAAGAATACGAAGGTACCACTCTCTTACACCAGACACAAAAACAAATTCGAAATGAATTAAAGACCTAACCGTGAGACCTGAAACCATGAAATTCCTAAAAGAAAACATAGGCAATAATCTTTTAGACACCAGCCTTAGCCACATTCTTCCGGATAGGTCACCTTAGGCAGAGGAAACAAAAGCTAAAATAAAATTTGGGAATTAAATCAAACTGAAAAGTATTGCATGGCCAAGGAAACCATCAACAAAATGAAAAGGCAACCTACTGAGTAGAAGAAGATATTTTCAAATCATCTATTTGATAAGGGGTTAATATCCAAAATATATAAAGAACTCCTACAACACCAAAAAAAAAAAAAAAAAAAAAAGAAAAGAAAAAAAGAAAATCCCTAAATAATCCAATTAAAAATGGGCAGAAGGGGGCACCTGGGTGGCTCAGCAGATTAAAGCCTCTGCCTTCAGCTCAAGTCATTGGTCTCAGGGTCCTGGGATCGAGCCCCATATCGGGCTCTCTGCTCGGCAGGGAGCCTGCTTCCCCTTCTCTCTCTGCCTGCCTCTCTACCTACTTGTGGTCTCTCTCTCTGTGTCAAATAAATAAATAAAATCTTTAAAAAAAAAAAAGGGGCAGAAGACCTCAGTAGGCATTTTTCCATAGATGGCCAGCAAGTACATGAAAAGATGCTCAACATTATGAGGGAAACCATCAGGGAAGTGCAAATCAAAACCATAGTGAAATATCATCTCATAGCAATTAGAATGACTAGTATCAAAAAGACAGGAAATAACAAGTATTGGCAAAGATGAAGGGAAAACAGAACCCTTATGTACTAGGATGTAAATCAGAGCAGCCACTATGGAAAACAGTATGGCAGCTCCTCAAAAAGTTAGAAAATAGAACTACCCTATGATTCAGTGACTCCACTGCTGGGTATTTGCCAAAGAAAACAAAAATACTAATTTGAAAAGACATATGCATCCTCATATTTATCACAGCATTATCTACAAAAGCCAAGATATGAAGCAACCTAAGGTCCTTTGATAGATGAATGGATAAGGAAGATGTTGTGGGGACACAGAGACCCATGAGCACGCACGCACACACACAAACAAGTATTAGTCATAAAAAAGAATGAAATCTTGCTATTTGTGACAGTATCATATTTGGGATCTGTTTCAAGGACAGTATGAAAATACCTAGAGGGCATATGCTAAGTTAAATAAGTCAGACAATGAAAGAGAAAGATCATATGATTTCACTCATATGTGGAATTTAAAAAACAAATGAATGAACAAACAAAACCAGAAACAGACTCATAAATGAAATGAACAAACTAGTAATTGCAGGGGGGAGGGGGGAAGAGGATGGGTGAAGTAGGTGAAGGGGCTTAAGAGGGACAAACTTTCAATTATAAAACACTTAAGTCACAGGGATGAAAAGTACAACATAGGAAACACAGTCAGTAACATTCTAATAACGTGTGCTGACAGATGGTAACTACATTAGAGATGGCAAGTTTGTACAGTGACAGATGGTGAGCACTGTGTAAATATCGAATTGTCCAATCACTATGTTGTACATCTGAAATTATACTTCAATTTGAAAAAGTAAATGTAATGTATTCAAAGTACACAAAATTTGAATATATTTTCAAACAATGTAGATTGAAATCCATGTAAAGAATTGAAAATTAAAATTATTTTTATGTACATAGTATGCTTATTCTAAAATATTCAAACTTACCTATTAAAATTTAAGAGGCAAAATAAAGGATAATCAAAGGCTATCAAACAAAAGTTAGCATTAAAGGTAAATTGTATTTAATTTTCTGAAAATGGAAATATTTGTCAAATACTTTTATAAAACTATAGCTATTTGCAAGTTTAGTGTACAAATGTCATCTTGTTGCCAAGGTAACAAACTGGCATCACGTTTCAGTCATGTTGAATCTAGACCACTATGTATACATCTTTGATTACAAATTGCTTGACACTGACGATGTTCTTTAGTCCCCAAATGCAACTGTTATGACTATTACACTAAACTGTGAGTATCTTCAAAACCATGAGCTGGAACACAAATGGACGCTTGCCACTCCTGGGAAAAGATATTTTGTGATACAAGAATTGATTGCATTCTTGATACCCGAGAGGAAGGATTTGACCAGTTAATTTAATTTGTTCTCTAATAGCACTTCTGCCCTGCAGATCTTCCCCACCACAGTGAGACAAAACTTTCACAGTATTTGGATTCAGTTTCAGATCATATTTGGGTCTGTTTCAAGGACCTACACCCAGTCGCAAGAGCTGACATTTAGGATTGAGACTCCAAGCTGAAGACTGGATCCAGGGACTGAGCAACCCATTCTTGTTTCAGGCAATCCTCTGAAAATATTAATCATGCTGTATTTTAAAGACGTCTCATGTCCATTCTATATATTCTTTTCCGGCAGACGTATTTCCGGCCTCTGGGTTCATCTAGTTTCATTCAGTGTTGGGTTTGCTTCAGTGCTCTGTGAATCTGGGTAGTCGGTCTGTTCATGTTCGTCACTGCTCGATTGTGTCTTAGTCGGAACCCCCTTTAGATTGAAGGGAAAGGCTGGGGATTATAGTCCAGTGGGGTTCTGCATGCGAGAGCTCTCCCAGGCCACAGGGAGGTCTCCGGTGTCAGTAATTCTGCAGGGAATAACTAGTGCAGCAGGATCAGCGGCATCACTGCTTTTCCTGCCTCAACTTTTCTGGGTTGAGGGGGCCCCGTTAGCTCACCTGAGCTCCACTCCCTTCACCATCTCAAAGAGAGCTCTTCCCTGACAGGTGAGTCCTCTGGTGAGCAAGCATTCTAGGATTGACCCTCAGGGGCACACACCATGACTGCCTGCCTTCCTCTGGCTTAGCTGTTTGCTTCAGGAGCATGGCCCAGCACCGCCCCTTTATGTTTTGATCTCAGTGTGGCATTTCTCTGGAGGTATGTAGGGGCAGGAGCTCCTACTCTTGACTATACTTTCTCTGGAGTGTGTTTTAAATTGTAGTTTTATTTGCGTGGTTTTCTTTCCATCAGTAAAATCCCATTTTGTTTTATTCTTGAGAACTCTTCGATACTCCTGACCCCCCATTTTCAGTCCTTGGAATGGAAGTACGGACTTCTGCCCTCAGTGCAATCTGATCTCTTTCCTTGTTTTCTTCCCCATTCCCCAAAAATTCATTTCTTAAGAGTAGTCTTAGGTTCTCAGCAAAATGGAGAGGAAAGCACAGGGATTTCCTACATGCATCTTGACTCCACTCACCCACAGCCCCTCCCAATATCGATGTCACTAACCAGAGTGGTACCTTGGTTACAACTGATGACACATAATGACCACTCAGTGTCCAGTTTACCTTAAGGTTCACTCTTGGGGTTATATATTCAGTGGGTGTGGATAAATGTATGACATGTTTCAATCATTATAGTATCTTACAGAATTATTTTCCCTACTCTAACAATCCTCTGTGCTCTATTAATCCCTCCCCTTTCCTCAACCCCTGGCAACCAGTGATCCCTTACTGCCTCCTTCTAGAATGTCACATGGTTGAAATCATAGAGTATGCAGCCTTTTCAGATTGGCTTTTCTCACTTGGTAATATCCCTTTAAGGGTCCCCCATGTCTTCTCATGGCTTGATAGCTCATTTCTTTCTGGTCCTGAATAATACTATCTGGAAGGACCACAGTTTACTTATCCGTTCACGTACTGAATTGTATCTTCGTTGCTTCTGAGTTTTGATATTACAAATAAAGCCGATATAAACTTCCATGGGCAGGTTTGTGTGTGGACGTGTGTTTTCAACTTCTTTGGATACATACCAAAGGGCTCAGTTGCTGGATCATATGGTAAGACTATATCATGAATGGTTGTTGATATGATCATATTTTTCTTTTTTTTTTAGGCAGTTGATGTGATGATTACATTAATTGATTTTTAAAGATTGAATCCATTTTGCACATCTCAGATAAATCCTTGGTCATGGTGCATAAGTCTTTTTATACTCTCTTGGATTAAATGTGCAAATACTTTAAGGATGTTTGAATCAATGTTCATGATTGATTTTGGTATGTAGACTTCTTATAACATCTTCATTTGATTTGGGTATTAGGATAATAATACTGACCACATAGAATGAGCTAGGAAGCATTTCCTCTATCTTTATCCTCTGAAAGAGATTGTAGAGAATTGGTATCATTTCTTTCTTAAACATTTGGTAGAATTCACTGGTGCACCCATCTGGGCCTGGTGCTTTCTGTTTTGGATGGTTATTAATTCAATTTCTTTAATATGTATAGGTATATTCCAATTCTCTATTCCTTCTCATGTGTTTTGGCATATTGTGTCTTTCAAGGAATTAGCCCATTTTATCTATGTCATCAAATTTATGGGCAAAGAATTGTTCATAACATTCCTTTATTATTTTTAAATTTCCATGGGATCTATAGCAATATACCCTCTTTTATTTCAGATATTAGTAATTTCTGTCTTCTCTCCCTCTCTTTTTTTTAGTTAGCCTGGCTAGGGTCTTACTGATTTATTTATCTTTTTTAAAAACCAGCTTTTGGTTTTATTGATTTCCTGTTTGCAATGTTATTGATTTATGCTCTAATTGTTTCCTTCTGCTTACTTTAGATTTAATTTGCTCTTTTTTTTCTAGTTTTCTAAGTGAAAACTTAGATTGCTGATTTTAGATCTTTCCTCTTTTCAATATATGCATTCAATACAATATTTTCTCTCTAAGCACTGCTTTTGCTATATCCCATGGATTTTTTTCCCCAAATATGTTTATTTTTTCAATGTTACAAGATTTATTGTTCATGCATCACACCCAGTGCTCTATGCAATACGTGCCCTCCTCAATACCCACCACCAGGCTC